>LOEQ01002427.1:143330-153983 GCA_001685075.1 Bramus lutescens | reverse complement strand
CTTTCTTTCTTTCTTTCTTTCTTTCTTTCTTCTTTCTTTCTTTCTTTCTTTTTTCTTTTTTTGCAGGACTTATTTTATATGTACAAGTGTTTTTTTTTTCTGCATGTGTACATGCAGTGTGTAAGTGTCTATAAACCGTAGAGGTCATAGAGGGCACTGGATCGTCTCTAACTGGATTTATAGAGTTGTTTGATGGCCATGTGGTTGCTGGGAAGCAGATCTTGGTCCCATGTGGGAGAAGTGATGGCTCTTGTCTACTGAGCCATTCTTCAGCTTCTCAACTGTGCGTCTAATCAAGACATTGCTGACATCTAGCTGCACATATTTGTGACACCATCTCCAAGATCTTTGATAGCTCTTCATGCTATCTTTGCCGAAAGTACTTACAAATAAGACGGCTTTAAAACAAATTTGAATAAATCGGCACTAGGAATAAGGACAGTGGGAGGCTCCAGCAGGGATGTTCTGTGAAAATGAGATGTATTTGAGAAGATAGTGAATTTGAGAAGGAAATGAATCCCTCGAGTTTTCTACAGATGGCCTGCGTTTTGAAAGATGATTAGCCCTGAAACTGATCACGTAGTACTTTGTTCCCACTGTGGTTATATTGTGATATAGCATAGCAGATATAGTATAGCACTATATACGTCCTATGTAGTTTACCTTCCTTGCACATAAGACCCCAAACTCATCCTCTGGCTCCTCTATTCTTGAAGTTCCATGCTCGCCGAAGCCTCTGCTCATGTGTCCTCAATTTCAGGGAGTCACCCTGAGTCTGTAAATCCTAGCCATGTAATACTCCTCTAAGACCCTTCAACATGGTTCTATCCCATGTCCTCCAAATCCTCAGCTAGAAGATAGCTCCATAAATAATGATAAAAGAACCCCACCCTGTTTTTGTAGTATTAGCCATTTAACACACCATCCTAAAATAATAAAGGAGACTCGGATCTTGAAGAGTTAAATTCCTTGAAGCTGAACATTTCTATCTAGAGACAGAAATTTATCTAGTATTTGACAATAAATATTATGCTAAGTTAGAACTCAGAAAAATGCTCACATTGTTCTGTATATTAAGTGTCTGGCTGCTGTGTTTTTGATAGAATGTTCTTACTCACTGGGTCTATGATTAATGCTGACTCTGTCGTAAGCTTGCCGGGTACTGCATGCCCACAAAAGCAAAGTTTAACAGTGTTATATGCAAAAGAATCGAGTACATATCGGAATTTTATGATTCTCTTAAAACATATATCTGGTTGTCCAGTTAGGACTGGATACGATTATTGCGTCAACAGTAAAATAAGCTAACTTAAAAGACATACTGTTCTCTCTCTTCTGAAACCTGCACAGTACTCTAGAGGAGAAAGCCTGGATGCCAAAGATACGAATGTACTGAGTACTGCAAAGGCAAGTCTCACAGTCGCTATGTCTCCATCTCCAGAGGCAAGCACAGCAGGAGGTTGGTGACTTAGTAACTTTGGGAAAATTGGAAAGTCACTCATCAGCACCTCTCCCAAACACATCAATAAATCTCAGAATCATTGCTCCATGGATTTCCAAGCTCTCACAGAAATCAATTGTGTTAGTCTTTTCCATTCTAATTTTATTTATTTTCAGTTATAATGACTGTACCATAATTAATTATTACAATATAATCTAGAAATTTTTAATATAGTTTTAATACAGTGTTGTAAAATCACTCAGTGAACTGGAAAAAATTAATGCTACTAAAACTATAGAAAAGCTCTTGTGTGTATGTGTGTTATTTCAAAGCCAGAAAAAAAAGTTGAAAACTGCTTACATTTTCATAAACTTTATGTCACATTATTGTCTTCACAAAATTTTCCCTGTCTTATTTGGGGCATAGCAATGAATGTTCCCAGCGTTATAAAAAGCAAAGTTGAAATAAGTATATTGAACTTTTGTGCCATAAAATTAGTAGATTTTTCATTACATCATACAGTAAAGGCTAATCTTTGTATTTTACGAGGGTAATGCTGCCTTCAAATGAGTTTGAGCAGGTGTGAACGTTAAGGAAGCACATTTTGTAAGTATATGACAGGAGACCAATAATGCTAATTAAATTTGGGGTGAATGCAGCCAGATTAGTTTATGGAGGACTTAAATCTCTTAAAGGCTAGCAAATAGATGACAAAGGTCATCCAATCAATACAGATAAATAATGAAAGTCTTTAGAAAAAGCCTGTATGTGACAAGTAAGAAGGTGGCCATGTCATTCAATTCGGAGGAATTTAAATATTGAAAAGTCAATTGTTTGGGCATTAAATTTAAATGACCAGAATAATGAAATGTGGGCATGAAAGGAAATCCATGTGTTCCTCCATGTTGCATGCCAGAAATCCCCTTGGATTTAGGGAAACTGTTCTCCAGGGACAAGGCATGCATCCTTCTGCATACATTGCCTGCTTTTTGTTGTTCTTGTTGCTTGTTTGTTTTAAAATCTTTGTCAAGCCAGTAAGACAATCACAGATAGTTAGATCTGTTGAAACCAGACCCAATTCCCAGCATCTGTAGATGGAAGTGGTACCTGCACTTGGACGAGATTGAAACAATGTACTTGGGTCAGAGAGTCTGTTGCTTCTTCGGAGTTGCTCTAGTCTCCTTAAGCGTTCGATACTGCTAGATGTACAAGTGGACAAATCAGTCTTACTGTTTACAGAATTTTAAGAAATGCTTAGACAAAGGCGCTCCTAAAAACTCATCAGGTAAGAGAGATTAAATTTATGTCGCAGTTAACATAGCAGGATATATGTTTCAGAAAATAGCCAATGTCTTTGAATTCTGCCACCAGGGGGCAGTGTGAGCAAGGAGGAGGTAACTAAGATCAAACAAAGTCTTGTGTATGTGGCCTTGGGAGGCCGCCTTTTCTCCTCCATCCCAATTCCTCACCAGAGAAAAACCTGAATTTAGAAAAACAAAGAAACAAAATTAGGGGAGGGGGAAGAAAAAAAAAACTAGAAGAGGTGAGAAGAAGAGACAAAGCACTGATTTCTGCAGGTTGAAAAACACAGGCACTTTCTTCTCTGTGTCGACTTCTATGTGTAGTCCTGGAATCCTGTAAGCCTAGCCGGTGCCAAGCAATGTCACTCTAGACTTCTCCCATCATCTTTCTGTGTAAGCCTTGCTTCTCCGTGAATCAGAAGATAGCCAGTCTCTCGAGACAGACTCCCTTGGTAATCTGGTGTGTGAGGGATGCATTACCTGATACTTTCGTCTGGTGGGGTACATAGAGGGGAGCAGGGAGTCCTACCACAGATTTCTCTAAACCAGATGCCTCAGACAAAACTATAAAAACACACAAGTTCAGACAGTGTTTGCCTACTAGCGCCTGAATTTATTTTATTTTAACAAGAGGGGTTTGATGAGATACTAGCAACAATTATATTGAAGATTTTCTCCATTCTCGATTACAGATCCTGCACACTGCGTGTTGAAAAGATGATAAAGAGGGTCTGAAAGAAGGAAATCTGCCAAAATTGTGTGAGCTGGGATGCCACAGTGCTCTCTTTCATGGGAATCCAAAACAATGCTCTATTCTAAGGCTGTTGTTTTTAGAAGAGATTACCTAATTAGATATAGAACTCCCTAAAATTTGTGAACCATCCTAAAAGTGTAAGAGTAGCAAATGTCTTCTACAATGCACCATTAACTCCGGGAAGTCTAATATAGAAAATATTTTGGGAAAAACCTCATTAGATAATTCACAGAGAGCTGTCCTTGATGCAACTCAAAGGCTTGTGTCTTATGTGCCTTTCTCTTTATTGTGAGATAATAAATACATTTTATAGCAATAGAGTTTTTAAGTTTGCGTTTTCATGTTCTCATTAAATATTTGCACACTGGTCATTTTAAATAAAAATAATTAGTTGAAGAACTACAAGTTACTTGGAATATTTTGTTGAAGATCTAGTCATTTCTTTGAAAAGGAAAGCAAACATAAATGGAAGCTTCACAAAGCCTGACATACCGCGTATGACGTTCAAGTACAAATAGGCTTGTCCTTTGAATAAAGAACACAGGAATACTAGGAGACCTAGGGTACTCAGAAGTCTCTCTTCTTCACCGCCGCATGAATAATCATAAGTACGTGATTCCACTGCCACCTAGTGGTGCAAAGAGCCAGTCTTCCTGTACAGATGAATGTTTTGCATACAAGTCAGTGGCAATTTCTTAAGTAAACAAAGAATTGTACACCAGATGGCTGAAGAGGCTCAGTAAGAGCATTAATCCCTCTTCTCTTATAGATTCTTCCCCCAAAGCTTCATGATTTCCATTAATAAAATCCTTGGGTGTCTGCAGAAATGCACTGCACGCTCAGCACCCCAGGCAGGAATGGACAAAAACAAGCTTCAAGTGTCAGAACACAAAATAGATTGTTTTTTCCCCCACTGCTTTAAAGAAATCTCTCTTTTATAAAGTGTGCTTAAGATTTAAATCTCTATTTTACTTCTCTAGTGGAAAACACAAACAAAAACCTTTACCCCTTGGAAGATCTATCAAGCACATCTTTCTTGCCCTGAACTGCCAGCCTTTTAGGAATGAAATCATTCAACTAGTGATCAATCCAGGATGCAAACTGTTGGAAAGAACTCCTTCTAACATTGACATCTCTATTACAGGCAGCGATGATGCCAGATTGTGTCTGCAGATTAAGGTCATTTTAAAGGCCCGGGGAAGAAGAAAATGTCTCGGAAGGCATCACATTCTTCTTTGAGAGAGGGTTAAAAGAACCATTGCTATTTACGCATTGTAGATTTGCTTTTCCAAGCATCGTTATTACAGCAGGCACTAAACCATAGGGGGGAGAAAACGCCGCAAACAAAATTTCAAGGGAAGTAACCACAATAAAAATAAATAGTAGGCACAAGCAGAGTTCCCAGTGTCTGATGTGAATTTAAGAAAAAATTCTGAGATTTCATCTTCGAGCTTGTTTTAAGTCACCACAGAGGCCATTCTTCTTCTTGGTATACACAGAACTGTACAAAGTAACAGCATTCACAAGGCTGACAGATAATATACCTTAGAAGGTCTTTAAGAGTGCATCAATATTTGATAGCAATGGAAATCTCTGATTAACAATTTTCAGATCTTCTGGCCATAACACCTGAATGATAGCAATCATCATTTTACCCCATGATCATCCCTTTATTTTGTCAAAGAGACCTTCTGCTGTAAAATTCCTTTATAGCTGTAGTGTAATTAGTAATATTATTAACGATGTTTCAAGGCTATGGACCTAAAGCCAACACACCAGGCAGGGAACATCTTGAGTCCAGTTCAATTCATTCCTGCAGCTTTACTTTTTAGTACATCTTATGGTGTCTCATGCTCGAGGTCAAGTGCACCTCCCAGTTTCCCAGGAAATGGCTTATAATCTCAACTGTTTCAAATTAAAATTCAGATGACATAGTAGAAAAGAGCATTTCATCATGATGGGAGTTTTGATGGTCACCATCATCCTACACTATTTCAATAAAAGAATGGAAAAGTCTATTCAATGAAAAGTCGTGACATCCATGAAGTTAAAGTTTTTTTTTTTTAACAACAAGCAGTTAGTTAAATGCCACACATGGAAGCAAAACAGCAATTTGTAGATTTCTGTGGCTCAGTGCCTTAATTCCTTATATTGCAACGTGTTTCAGGCCACTAAAGACAGGGCTATCCAGAAACCCCCATGCAATTAAAGACAAATCATGCTCAAACATGAACAGAGATCTTGAAGAAATAAATTGAAAAAACAGAATTTTGTTTGTAATGTTATTAGGTAGATAAATCACCAGGAAGAACAAGCCAGTGGGAAAAATAAAGCACAAGCTAAGATTAGTCCCCTTTAAGACTCTCTGGGGAATATGCAATTTTCCCCAAGAAATCAATATCAGTTCAATTGAAGATAAATTACAGCAGAAATCAAAAACAGACACTTAATGAGAAAGCAATAACAGTATTGTTTCCTTCATTGCATAGTACACTTTGATCACAAAACAATGGCAGGGATGTGGGGCTGATTTTGATTATTTTAAAATCTGTTTTCTCAGTAAATGATTCCTTGCATATGGGGAAATTGTTAGGCTGACCAGTAGACTCTGTATTATGTTTCATTGTTTTCTGAAGTTTTAACTTTCTTATAAATAAGAGAAAAATTGTATTTTGATATTTTTCAGTTTTATTCAGTTGATATTTTAAATCCTCTCTATTTGTGATCCCCTTTTTTTCTCCTCTGAGAAATGTGTCCATGTCTCCAATCATGTGCCTATGCAAAAACCCAAACCACTCAAACAGATACTGACAATAATTTATAATGCATTTTACCTTAAAATAATTTTTGGTATATATATACTTTTACCAAACTTAAGTATGAAAGTAAATCACAAACTATTGAACTGAAATGCTTGTGTATTTGTGGATAAGTCACTAAATCTTGGCTTTTTATTTGATACAGAAGGACACAGAGTCTTGTCAATGCTTCCAGAGTTGATAGGTATTTGGATTTTATAGTTGTCCATAATAATAATGCTGCTTTTCTCAAATAAATATGACAAAACATTAGAATATGTATGAGGCATTTTCAAAGGACTGTTGGGGGTTTTGTTTTAAACTGAAACAAAAATTAATTTAATGATTTTATTTTGTAAACTGTAACTCAACTCTGTGAACCAAACAGCAGCTTCTACCATCAAACATTCGAACCCAAGGCTCAGAATACCCCAAGGGTGGACTAGTTTGATATTTAAATCCTGAAGAATGAAAACAGTAAAATATGCAGAATTTGTGGTTTCTCCCATTAAACCTGCATTTTTGATCAGAGCAGAAAGCTGTGTGTGGAGTAAAACCATGGGAGTTCACATCAGCTTGTAGCAACAGCATTAACTGGTCCATCCCAGTACTTCCCTTTTACACAGCTTGTGTAGCAGCGTGTTATTGTATGCCAGCTGAATGGTGCCATTCTCAACTGGTTTTATAAACAAAGTGTTTTGCTGTGGGACAATGGTCTGCACCCTGTCATTTTTATTTTAAATAAACACTGATTGGTCAGTAGCCACACAGGAAGTAGAGGTGGGGCAACCAGGCAGGAATTGGAGGTGGGGCTATGAGAACAGGAGAATTCTGGGAAGAGGAAAGGTTCAGTCTGTAGTTGTCACCCAGAACACAGAGGAAGCCAGACAGAGAACAAGCAAGGTGTGACTGCCTTGCCAAAAAAGTACCAAGCCACATGACTAACACAGACAAGAATTATGGGCTAATATAAGTAAGTTATAAGAGTTAATAAGAGCCTGAGCTAATAGGTCAATCAGTTTAAAATTAATTTAGACCTCTATGTATTTCTTTGAGACTGAATGGCTGTGGGACCTGGCAGGACAGAAATTCCTATCAACAGTGTTTAGTTCATTGAGAGAAATTAACTGCCAACTAACTTTTGACTTTAACAGTGAAAGATGCTTAGGTTTTTAATTATACAGAACACAAATCAATGATTTAGATAAGAGATCAAAGTAAGGGAATTGTAATGTATCTATTGAGATGTCATAATGTATTCACTTTCCTTTTTCCTTTTAGTATATGTGAACCATATTAATTTGAAGTGAAATAAGGAGTTTCAGTAGTGCTGGCAGCAGCCTTAAAGTCTATGTTATCATCCTTTGAAATAGAGAAATAGAGAAAACCTCAGCTTGGAGACCGTTTACAGTAACATTTCAGCAGAAGTTCAGAGATTTTTAGTTGCAGTACTTGGCTTAAAATTCTGATCAGGTACTTTGATCTGCTCTGATGCTGAACTTGTAAAGGATAGTCTATATGCAACATCTCTAAAACAATGTAAATCTTTGGTGTTGTGGATTAGTCAGGTCAATATTACTAGAGAGTGTTAGATTACATAGGGTTATCATATAATATGCTATATGATTAAAACTACAGACTAAAGTCCAGAGTTTTTGTTATATTGGCCTACTACTTCTGGGCTTGTATCCTGCTATGGAATACGATTGATACACCCAGTGACACTCCCTTGAAGAAAAATGATTTTCACTTTTTGAACAGGTTTATATTGCAAAGAGCTTCTTGGCTGTGATGGGACTTCATGACCACTCCCCTTCCCAGTGATTCAATTTTGTCTGTTTTCTACAGAGACAGCCGAACCAAGATCTTGGAAACTTATAAACTCTAGAGCCTCCGCGGGACCTACCCAGACCCTCCATATTTGGGAGACAGACTGAGGTTTGGACAATTTGTGAGGCACCTGGTAGTAGGACCAGTATCTATCCCTGGTACATGGCACAGCTTACTGGAGTCCTTTCCCTATGGTGGGTAGGAAGCCATGCTCAGTCTTAATGCAGGGTGGGGAAGGACTTAGCCCTGTCCCAACTTAATGTACCAGACTTTGTTTACCTCCCATGGGGCCCTTACCTATGGGGTGGAGTGGATGAGAGATGGGCTGGGGAGGAGGTTGAGGGGACGGGGGAGAAGGGGTCAGAGGATAGAACTGTGGATGAAATGTGAATTGAAATAAAACAATAAATTAAAAGTAATAAATAAACAAATAAATGAATGAGTGCAGGACTTGTGTGTGCCACCATAGTCTCTGTGTGCTGTTTGTTCTCTTTAAGTAATTTTCTCTTAATGGATTTGGGATTTTTGGTTGTTTTGTTTTAATTTGACTTCCCTTTTTTGAGAAAGAGAGGAAGGTAGGTGGTAGAAACAACAACAACTACAACAAAAAATCCACAATGATATTTATTAGAGCCTTTTATGTGAGGACAGAATACATGAGCACAGAATCTGAACAACAAGCTACAGATTAATTATGCAGAAGACAGTTGTTCTGGTTTTAGACCATTCTATTTTAAAAACTCACTAATCTTGCTCCAGACTGTGTCTCATGCCTGTAAATGCCTGTAATGGCACCACCCTGGCTAATTCTTGTGAGTGTGAGGCAAGCATGGTCTGTGTGGTAATTTTTGATGCCTAGGCTATGCAGTGATTGAGACTCTGTCTCAAGGAAAAAACATCAGTCCACCAGTCTTATACTTTGAAGAGAATAAATGGGTTCTTGAATGCTACTGCAGAGAAGATGAAAAGTCATTGGTCATTCTATCCACATTGTGTGTGACGGGAAGGTGTATCCTGTTTACCATTTACAGCTGAAAGTCAATATGCTGGGTAGATAATGGGAAGGGATATGGGATTCTATCAGTGGTATTGATAGAATTGCTACAATATTTTAAGCAATTGTATAATAATGTTTCCGTTTCTAATCTGATATTCTATTATGTCATTACTTTGCATATGGTTGATTTTAGACTATATATGGAGAGAGAGAAAGAGAAAGAGAGACAGAGGCAGAGAAAGGAGAGAGAGAGAATGTAAGGTAGATGTTAGGAGTAAATAACAGCTAATGAATTTCCTGTGAGTTTCACTATTTTTTAAACCTCCATTGTAGACGAGGAGAGGCATCACCTACAATACCATTTCCTGTGTGAGAGAGAAACAAAATAAGGCATTTTTGAATAGTGGCTATATGTTTAAATTTAAACTCTGAAAGTCATGTAACTGATGCAGAATCAGGAAGTAGGAGATGACTTGATTAACAGACAATTGCCTTTTTCATTTCTACCAGAGAAATTAACCTTCAAATGGGGTGGGTATAAAAGATTCACAGTGAAAGCAGGAGAGAAAAGAAAAGCAGAAGAATATGGGTCTCAGTTTTATGGAAGTCTGACAAGCACTGGATGCTCAGGATGCCCATAACTAGAGAGCAATTGGGCATGATTTGAAAAGAATACCACTTGCTTTGCATTATGTGTAATAGCCAGAACCTGGAAACAATATAGATGCCCCTCAATGGAAGAATGGATAAAGAAAATCTGGAATATATACACATTAGAGTACTACTCAGCGGTAAAAAACAATGACATCTTGAATTTTGAATGCAAATGGATGGAAATACAAAACACTATCCTGAGTGAGGTAACACGGACCCCATAAGAAGAATATGGTATGTACTCACTCATAAGTGGATTCTAGCCATAAATAAAGGNAAACAATGACATCTTGAATTTTGAATGCAAATGGATGGAAATACAAAACACTATCCTGAGTGAGGTAACACGGACCCCATAAGAAGAATATGGTATGTACTCACTCATAAGTGGATTCTAGCCATAAATAAAGGACATTGAGCCTATAGTTTGTGATCCTAGAGAAGCTAAATAAGAAGGTGAACCCAAAGAAAAACATATAGTTATCCCCCTGGATATATGAAGTAGATAAGATTGCCAGGCAAATATTAGGAACTTGGGGGTGGGGTGGGGTGGGGGTAAAGGGAGATGGGGAGAGAGAAGTTAGAAGGGGAGATGGGGAATGGGACGGTTGGGATGGAGGAAGGTTGGATATGGGAGCAGGGAAGTCTATATCCTAATTAAGGGAGCCATTTTAGGGTCATCAAGAGTCTTGACTCTAGAGGGGTTCCCAGGTGTCTAAGGAGATGGTCCCAGCTTGTTCCTTGGCAGCTGAGGAGAGGGTGACTGAACTGGGCCTATCCTATAGCCACACTGATGAATATCTTGCATATCACCATTGAACCTGCATCTGGTGATGGATGGAGATAGAGACAAAGACCCACATTGGAGCACTGGACTG
>LOEQ01002427.1:128884-143281 GCA_001685075.1 Bramus lutescens | reverse complement strand
GGGGGGAGGTGGAAAATTTTTAATAAAAAATAAATAATACCACTTGCTTCCCCACACATCTGCATGCTGTATCAGACAGTCTAAGTTCTTCGGGTGGTAGCCAAAGGTACTCTTTAAATAGTTGCTTCATATTCCAGGCCAGCATGGGCTATACAACAAGATATTTTCTGTCTCAAAATAGAAATAAAGAATAAAACTAATGCTAAAATCTTCAACTGAAGTCAGGAAAGCTTTTCTATGCATAAAATCTCTAAAGAATTTATCTTATGAGAAAACACTAAATTTATTTATTCTGGTTGAGATCTCATCCAGTTCTCTTATTTGAAAATACTTCAGAACATTCCTGAGAAGATCCCCATGTCAGAACAATGCAATATTTTGTAGAAATATAAAATTTCCCTAGCGAAGATTTCTTGTCATCTGGACACATCAGTAGTAACAGTCAAGATGACATTTGCTCACAAAGGAATCTGGATAGTATGGATGGATGTATATTCTTTCCTGAAACTTATCCAATCAATTTGTACATCTTGTTAATTGTGCTAATTTGATATCTCTGAATTCGAGCTAAATAGAGCAATGTCAACTTCCAGTGCCCTTCAGTAATGAGAATCCCGCTCGGAGATGGTTTTATTCAAGCTTCCTCGTCGATTGTCTTGAATTGTCTCTAATCTAATCTTTCCAGTCGGAAGGATTTGTTTAAAACACAAATCTTCTTAGTCCTATTTTACTCCCTGCGATCTCCTCCTTTGTTCCCTTGGGGAGAAGAAATCCCAAGTCTTTATCTGTTCTGTTAGACTTTGTCTGATCTGGCCCTTGCTTATCTGCCTAGCAACGTCTAAGCCAATTTTCTGCCCCTATTTGAGCATTTCAGGCACATTGGGCTTATTTTTATTTCCTGAAATGTCTCAAACACTTTGCCACCTCGTGGAGCTAGTTCTTGTTGCTCCATCTCATTTCCTTTCCTAAAACACTGGATGCTTTGAAATCACTCTCCTAGGGAAGTTAAACATCGTTTTGCCCTGGAGAAGAGACATCTTCCTTGATCATAACTATTGGACCAATTACTCCAATCATGCGAAACAGTTACATTCTATACTTTTTTATTGCCTTTAGAATGCTTGGTATTGTTCAAATCCATATTTTGTCTTTAGTTCTGGAATTCTCTGGAGGATAGCCCATTTGTGCTATTAATTCTGATTACTTACATTAGCGTATGTTCTGGACCAGACAAGTGGTTAAGTATTTTGTACATGAACAAATCTTTATTTAGACCATTTCCTATAATATTAGGAAAGGAACGCCTTCTAAGTTCATATTGAAACCTGTTAACTTCTTTATAAAAAAATAAAATAAGACTATTAAAATATTTTTGTGGACAATGGGAAGTAATTTGTATAACTAACTACTTAAGAAATTGGAAGAAATGATCACATTCACCATATTGCTATCATGCGTAATGTTGCCAACACATGGCAACATTTTTATTGTGAGATGTGACTAGCAAACATGGCAGGGAGTCCAGCTGACATGTTCACCGTTGCTGGATAGCCTCTACCATCTATGGCAATATTAATTTTGGAAGGTGATAGTTATTGGGTGAGCTGATCAAAAAAATGAACCATTAGCTTCACATAGAATGAGGAAACAGGATGATTTGAGCTTAAGGGGTTAGAAAAGTTCAGTAAGCTGTTGAGAAAACCACTTAATACAAAGGTGATCATCAGTTTTCGAATTATATCAAAGCTTTCACCTTTGACATAGTTTTTTTTTAAATCATCCTTCCTATGCAAGTGATCAACCTGCTGTTCTTCTCCTGTCATGGAAATCCAGTAAACAATTGCATAGTAACTGCATACTTAGGAAGAATCAGGAAAGTGAGTCTGGACATTCCACACTCAATTTGAAGGGAAATGTGCTGAGATATTTGGGAGGGTGTTAAAAACCTCACAGGTGAACATAAGTATCAGGAAAGACCGAGATGGAGTATTAGTTCATGATTCCTGTGTCACTGTACCTCACCCCTTCTAGCATGTCTGTTGTCTCTGCTGTGACCTAGGAATAGATAATTTCTAACTTCTGGGTGAGAGGGTACACAAAGACATGGGAGAGTGGAAGAAATGTATGTCCAAATATGCTACCATGGACACCAAACTCCCACTCAGTTGGTGAACAATGAGTACTTCAGTGGACCCTATAGAAGATTCACACATTTTTGTTTTGTTTCGTTTTTCCTGGTAATTTGTTATTTTTCTTCTTCATCAGATTATAACCTAGAAAAGATGAGTGAAATACTTGCTTTGGACAGAAGAATGTCTCCTTGTGTTTCGTATCCCATTCACTTCCCTATTCTGTCCCGTTCCTCAGTGTCTGAAACCTTTGTGGATAAGATTATATAGCACAAGTTTGTTGGGGGACCACTGCCACCTTTCAGAAAGAAAATCTGGAATAACATCCAGAAGCAGGCACTAAAAGGAGATCCACTTGCAGGGCCAAGTTCATGCACGGTCCAGAATCCAATCGGCCTGAGTACTTAGTTTATAATCTAGGATATCCAGTTGATGGGAGGCTCCCTTAAACTAATTCAATGCATTCAAGAATCCATGAACATCAAATAAAAGATTAAAACTTGCATCTCCTTTTCACACATATTTGCAAAAAATGTGGACATCTCAATATATTCTGAGACAAATCTTACCCTATGAACAAATGACTCACACTTTATGATCTAATAATAGCCCCACAGAATCATATATATATATATATATATTTGTATATATTGCGGTTTGTATTTCTTAAACTTCAATGCAAATATTCACTCTCTTATTTGACTTAGAGTAGCTAAATTGAGACATTTATCATTATGGTGCTCTTTTTAGGGCTCTCTCTTTCCCAAAATATATAGTTTCATCTTTTCCATACTTTTAAAGAAAATATTCTTTTAAGCTAAACAAACATGTTATTCTTTTCCTCAGTAGTAATTCCAGCAACAAAATAAACAGAACATTTGAATACAGAAGATACATTCCTAGGTATTTTTGGACTGAACCCAAGAACACAGTATCACAGCAAGAAGACAAACACTTTCACAATGACCCATGAAAGCCGCTATCAACAATTCATTTAGGTCCATTCATTTCACTTTTCAGATACTTTTCCTCCACTCTAGCCATTTTCATCAAGCTTTATAATTAGATGTGGAAAATGGAAACTCATGATTTTATGAGCAATAGCAACTAACATTTGTACAGTATTTAGACTTAGCAAAGCAGTTCTATACACAGAGTGCTCTGCTTGTTACCATACGATAAGCCAGGTGTGTTTAAAGATGCTCGGTTAACCAAACTTAAAGAAAAGAGCTTGGTCCTGCCTCAACTTGATGGGGACATCCGACCCTTCTAAGCAGAGATGGAGTAGGAGTGGATGAAGGGGGGGATAGAAGGGGAGGAGGTGGGAGGAAAGGAGGGAGGAGAAACTGGTGGGTTTACAAAATAAATGAAAAAATGTTATTTAAAAAATTAAAAGGGAAACAAAAAAGATTATCCATGTTTAACTAATAAGAGTCCAGGCTGACAAGATTATAAGACTGATATTGGTCAATGTGAGTGAACAAATCATGTCAAATGTCCTGAGCACAGAAAAACTTTCTATTTACAGGACAGTCAGTCTGAATTTGGGTAGTCAATACTACTGGTGCATTTCCCTTCCTAGAGCTATCCAAGCTAGTCTAAATTTTTTCTACATGTCCTTTGAAAGGCTGTATTATAGTGAGAAGGAGGACAGGGTTCAGCAGTGCTGAACCATAAAGCAAAGGCTTGCCCAGAACAACATGACAGCTCTTCGGCTCTATGTTATTCCACAGGCTCTGATCTTGTCACTCTTCTGGAAGGTAGCAAGAGGACAGACATCATCAAAAAGAACAAACAAAACAGCCACCTTCTCCTCTCTTACAGAATGAAAATCAACTCCTATAGTCTTCAGAGCTCATTTCCTTCAAAGAACACCGACATTTTATCAATTCCCACAAGAGTGAAAAAAAAATCTCTCGATACTTGATAGGAAAATAATTCATCACTTCTGAATGATTCACTCATCTTTTTCAGCTTTCTTTCTTGATTTTCTTGCTACAATGCCTTGCTTTGCAAATCAGAGTCTCCTGGAATCAATAGGCTTGACCATGAACTAATGGCAATGCTCAAACTTTCTCTCTTGATTCCCAAGTTTACAATTGCGGGATGCCACACTGACTTTGGGCTAAACCATGCAACTCTTCCAAAAGAGTTTACAACAAAGGCTTCCCAAACCATAGCCATATGTAGTATATTTATTTCTCAAGTGCTATATGTCTATTGTTAGTCTTTGAGCTGTATTTCAATTACCAACCTCAATCCTGCAGAACATTTACAATTGAATTATCATTGTCTAAAAGTATATCTGAAACGGCCTTGTTCAGCCTATAGAACTGTATTGTCACTCTCTAGAAAGTCTTCCATGGTACCACTATTCTCATCACACTGGATCTAAAATGAAGTCACATTTGTTACTGTGTGTTCTTTCATAACATATTTCAGCTCACATACTAGGCGTTGAGCTGGGTATTATAGTTGTAACATAATTTGGACTTAATATCACAAATTCATCACAATGTTCCTATTGTATCTCTATTTCATTAGATATGCTATTGGTAATGATTCCTTTTTTTTTCACCCCGCACACTAGTGACCAAGTAAAACTTTTGGATTTATTGAGCCTATTGCACTTGTTCCAGATGTATTAAATTACTCTGCTTGTGCAGTATCAGAGCTCTAGCCAACTAAAATGCCCTGTCTGGTAGAATATTTCATGTACTTCGAATTTTTGATTACATATGCAAGCCCATTTTCTGAGAAACCCATCATTACAAGACTCCTGAAAGGACTGGGACCCAAAGGTTGAATGCAGTCCTAGTAACACATGTATATAGTAGCCTAGGTGATTCTTTCTGGTTGGTCATACCCTTGTGAATTATCATAACTCATGCATTGGAGGAAGTGATGCTCCTGAAGACACTTCCAGCACTTTGTGCACTTTGTCTTATACATGAGATCTCATTTATAAAAGCGGTCTGAGTTTTGCATCATTGTAGTGAATTAGCAAACTCGAGGGTGATAGCAGGATACTACTCCCTGAACCTGTAACCAACGTGTATAAAGTGACCATACTCATAAGACCCACTCCGGTTTATATGATGCATGGTTTGGTCCTGCTTTCCTTTAATGCCAAAGTGCTACCCATGGTGCTGGTTATCACTGAGCCTTCTCCTCTCCTCCAAACCCCTTAACATCATCAAGGACAATGGTATCTCCTACCTCTTGATGAAGTATGTTTCTTCAGATTAGCAAATACCCCTGTGTACTGTATCAACACACAGGTATGTTTCTAAAATGTGATGTTTTCTTTCCGTGTGCTATAATGGAAAATACAAACACGAAATGGAGCACACTGACTAGTCAGTGCTACTCTACTTGTGTCTGATAACAACACTTGCCTAAACATCTCTGAGTACAGACTAAACAAGGTACATCCCCTACACAAGCCAGAATGTGCTTATTCAGGTATGTATGATATGCAAACATAAATGCTCATGTGTGAATACAGAGCCTAGCTTTGATAAAAGAAAAATGTTCTCCAGTTACCATCCAGGTCTCAGGAATATTTCACCTTTTCTACCTTTGCCTCATGTGGATTCCTATAAACCAATCACTACATTTTTACCAACTAACCAAAATGTCTTTCTGTAAGATCCACAACTTCACTTTACCACATCAGATAGCTATGAGACAAGCACTCCTCCTGGATGGCCCGTGACTGAACCTGGCTAAATCACTTCCTAATCTCTCTCTCTCAGCCTCCTCTGAGGCTATCTTAACTCCCGCTCCTATGGAAGTGTGTGCTCTCTGTCTATAAATGGAAAAACACTCAATTCTCACTAAATCCTGAGGGAACTTCTTTGATCACGATCTTTTTAAGTATTTTTAAGGTGAACAATGCATTCGCTATTATGCTGCATGCAGTTCCTGCATTCTTGTTACAGGGCAGCTGACCCAGTGTTTATACAAACATGCCATGGGCTTGTAAACCCTGCATAAGCATATCTTAAACATGGAAAGACTTAATAGTTTCTGCAGAATTGGAAGCCATCTGCTGTTTGTTTGCTTGTGTTTTGTTTTCCTTTCGGAGTCAATCGCTTACCTATCTCTCTGTAAAGGAGGAATGCATCTTTTCATTCCTCTTAAAAGAGTCAGGAATGTTAAAGGGACAGGACATTTCACAAGTAAATTTTAGTCTTTTTATGGGTTCTGTCATTTAGCACTTGTGCTAATACTGTTCAAAACCACTAAGTGAGAAGGAAAATTGTCAGTGGCATGTGTGTCACTGAACTCTATGAACATCATTTCAGGTGTGTAGATGCATATATAATCAAAGCAACCAACTGAAATGTTTTAATAATGGTTATTTCTGGTATTAAAATTATCAGTATTTCCCCTTATGTTTTGCTTGTTATTTTCTGTATCAACATTCTAAAATGAATTCTAAATGAATACTAATTGTTATAGTTTTATGCTAATATGAACAGACAACCCCAATTAAAAAGAAAATTTGTGTTTTAAATTTTGAATATTAAGTAAAAGCAATGATAAAGAGATATGTATATGATAATACATTTTTAGACCATTTAATTGCTTTCCAATTATGTGTAAGTAACTCAAATATAATCAACTTCGTATAGAGCTATGAGTCTTGTGACATCAAAGTTTAAAACTTTCTTTATTGTAGATATTCAAAGAAGTCATCATTATGTTATAATGAGGCAATCAACTTTCTTTTAAATGCTTTTTATCTAAAAATTACAGTTCTTAAGTGGTCTTTACTGGCAATTCATACAAGGCCAAAAGAAAGAGAAGAAAATCATGTACATTCTATTTTACCTGCAATATACATTTCAAACTCAAAAGGAGATGCTTCATAGATGCTGGTTTCAAACCACCCAAGCGTGCAATAAGTTACAATTGTGCACTTTCTATTTTAGATGCTATGTTTAATTTTTTACATATCTTTTGATTGAATTCAGGTTTAAATTCTACTGCTCACTGATGGTTTCAGAGAGGAAGCTGGGAGCCTCTCATAAGCTGGTGCTGAGCGAAGTAGAAAGGCTGAAGAATAGGAGAAGAAAGCTGTTGTGATTGCTTATGCTTTCTAAGTTAAAGCATGGGAAAGTATTTTTCTTCCTACATAAAAATCAAAAAAAAAAACAATTAAAAGAATTCCCATTCCCATCTGAAATTCCTCAACTGAATAAAGTTTTAAATTTTATGCCTTTTTATAATTAATTTTTATCATCTTGTTCTACAGTTTTACATGGTTTGCTTCTCAGTCTTAATGGACTTCTTAATTTACTTTTCTTGCAATAGAAGTCATGCAGCCTGATGAACTAGCCATGGCTTCAAATAAAAGGATGCTGCAGGAGGGGAACTTTTTGTATCCGCTTCACAATTGTTCCTGGATTTTGTTAGACTTGGTGGCCCACTGGCAGTATGTCTCAATTTGCAGAGATTCCATTGGTGTTAAAAATCCCATTTGGACATGCACAAATTCGTTTATATGATTTACTCGGAGCTCAAAAATCTGAACTTTGTTTTCTTCTGTGTGCCACTGACACAAGGAAGAAAGATAGATTATAAGTTCACAGAAATATAGTCACTGGGAAGCCAGAGAGAAAAAGGGACGAAGAGGGAGAGTCAGGAAAAGTAGTGGGGAAAGGTATCAGGCTGTGGCCTGTTTAGTAAGAATAGCTGCACACTATTTGCCAACCTTAGGGAGGAACAAATTGTAATTTGAATATTTTCCCTTTTATTTTTGGAGGCGGGATGGCTTAATTGTTTTTACAACTTAAATGTTGCAATTTTTCCAAGAAAGGGTTCATTATAGAATAATATATTAACCATTTAACATGTTAATTTTAAAGAGAGCTACTTAAGTTAACACATTTTGTGTGTTATGTGTGTATATTATTTATTATTATTGTTGATTAAGCAATATTCTTTGTAAATATACTGATTTCAAATATTTTGTCCATTTCTAAGCAAGTGCTGAACAAACTGTTTATTTTATTTGTGAATAAAACATTTTGAAAAATGGCAGAATTGGAGGCACTCAATAAATCAGAGTGAACATCTACACTGAACATAACACTTCAAATATTATATGTTTATTTACAATAAAATATTAGAATATCAGTGAAATTAGATTTTCCTAAAACATTTAGCTATTTAAGCAGTTTACATCTTATATTTCTTGATCTAGGAAACTAGGCATGTTATCTAATTCTTTAGTATTTGTAGATTCTTATAGAATTAGTCAGACTACAAATGAAAAGAAAGCTGATATTGAGAAATTTGTAGATAGTATGCAAGTAGTCTTGCTATGAGAGAGTCCTGTCTTTACTCACGCAGAAAGATGAATTAGTAGCACCCAGTCCTTTCAACATTTTGTCCTGATACAGCAAGTTTCACAATGAATTCTCAGTTGAATGTTCTTCTTTTCTTTGGTTGGTTTAATGGATTGTTTAGAACTTAAATATTACACTAGATGTTGACTGGGTTTCACTGACCGTTTGACAATGGCAATCTGTTGTTTACAGTTTTTCCCCAATTCTCTTGATGGGTAGAAACTATGGTTACTAATTCATAAACTTTATCTTTGAAATTTATGTATTCTTGTAATAAAATACTACAGATGACAATAAAGCTAATAATGCATTTAATGATATACACCAATATTTTAAGACATTGTCTGTAGGTTGGAAAGTGTTTCATATACCATTGATTTCAGCATCTTCATCTTAATCTTGGGAAGCTGTAACTCTACAAAGCCTATACATTTTTTAACTTCTAGAACCATTTCTACTTTTTAAATTTTAAATTTTAAAAGTTTGTGGATGGTGAGGTCATGTACATACTTTTTACCTTAAAATTTATATAAAATAAGAAATATGGTGGTGCATCTTGGGACGTACAAACAGACTTCAAACTCCTTCAAACACTGTGTAGCACTGAAGAATTCAAATAACATTCATTAATTGATATTAAATATTATATAAGATCTATATAAAATAAAATTATAAAAATAGGGTTAATTAAACTCTTCTTGACTAATCATCATAATATTAAAATTAGTTTAGCTTCCCAATTAAAATAGTAATTGCATTTATTGTTACTTCTATAAAAAACAATTTATTCAATTCAAGAATAATTTTGAGAAATAAGAAATGCTATACCTTAGAAAGGCATTAAAATAGAAGGACAAGTATTACTTCTGAGAAGAAAAAGGAACATTTATTGATGATACATTTATCCCAAGAAAGTCATTTGCAATGCTTAGTACATATTAATAATAATATTCTCTGTGCCATTTTAATAATTATTTACAAATTCTGCTTGTAAAGAATAAAAACAAAGAGCTCTGAAAGAGCTCTGACGACGTGTTCCATCTTTTCATCATAAGCTCTGCTTGTCTCAACTAAATTAAAATTCTCTTCCATTCATGAATCAGTTTCAATGCTTCATTTATTTATTTCATTCAGTGAAGAATTCCTAGCTGCAATGTAGCCCCATGATTTGTTTGAAGAGGACTTTTCATAATGAAAAGGAGTTTATTACTTGCACTTTATTCAGTAGATGTACCAGTCCACTTAAATAATGCAACTAAAGGTGAGAAACTCTTTATGGTAGCACCGTGAATAGGAAATTTAAACCAACAAACACTCTCATAGTAACTATTGGGACATCTATCACAAATATATTTTAATACAGCATTCTTTCCTTCTGCAATCACTAGGACTTGATCCACGATCTTTTTTATACAAGCTACACACCTAAGGGAAAGCTGCTGCTTAGAGAATGCTATGTTTAAATGACAAAGGATTGATTAAACTTTAAAATCAATGTTAAGTTCTTAATTATTTCTCCGTTGTTACCTGTCTGTCTTTGAAAATTGTAATAAGAAGCTTATTATGATATGAATCAATGCTTTCCATTTCATGGAAGTTTATATAAATAAATGAAAATATTTGAGAATAAGTGGGTGATAGCAAGGGAAATGTATTGTGAACAGACGTCAAATGTTTATAAGACTTTAGCTCTAAGTGGAATGAATGGTTTTTGAGTGGAGAGTCAGAGGTTCATATAATTTACATTCAGAAACAGTGAATAAAAAATGACAATGATGATGAGCATCCCTGAAATAGCAGAGCCCTGAGTTTTTTCCTTTCCTTGCAGCTTTATTTTCCAAGCTTTCTAAAGTAATAAAACACACAAAACTATCAGATGAGTGACCATCATTCTAAGATGTATGAAAACACCCATGGCTGATTAAAGGCAAATTCACTTTAATCATGTATCTATTACTATCAGCATTTTGCCTGAACAATAGGCAGTATATCTTGACCAGAAAGCAAACATAAAAAGCTCCACTACACACTGTGGCAGATTGTGTTTCTTGAGTGGTATTTGATATTCAATGTATATTTTTTATTTGTGCTAAATTCTAAATATATTTGATTTACTGTCAGCTAAGATATCGTTGGAAAAAAATTCAAAGTTTTAAATGCTAAATTCTAAAAAGAACCTCCAGTTTAAGCAGAACAACAAACTGGCATACAACTTACAGGCACTTTCAAGTTCTAATTCCTGTCAAACCTCATCCTGTTGCGCTCATAGCACTGTGTAGCTGTGTTGATGCTCTTTATGCACAATGCTAATTGATGACATGTGGTCTATTTTAAACTCAGTTTTTCAAGTTCGCATGGATGTATAAAAAGTCACACAAATCATTTGGTGTTCACCTCATTTTTTTCATAGTTTCAAAAAATCATTGCATATTATGAGAATTGAGAAACTGTTCGTGGTAAATAATTTATTGTCTTGTGTGCTATCAACAGCTATACTTTATTTGCTTTCATAAAAGAGTCACATAATTCTTCAGATAATTATCTTCTTTTCACAATGGGAATGCTAGCTATAGTCTAGGTCATTGTATCTAAGGTTCTTGATTTTAGGGAAATTATGACTTCTGTTTTATACTTCTTTGATTCATTCATGTGTAATTTAGGGTTTAATTTTCATTGTGGCAGTTTCAAAGAAAATGCGCCCCACCCCTCAGGGAGTGACACTATTAGGAAGCGTGGTCTTGTTGGAGGAAGTATGTCACTATGGAGGTGGGCTTTGCCGGCTCACATATATTCAAGCCACACCCAGTAAGACACTCTGCTTTCTGCTGCCTGCATGCTGCCTGCATATCAACATGTGGTATCTCCTTTTCCAGCACCATGTCTGTCTGTACTCCACCATGTCTGCCATGAAGACAATGGACTAAACATTTGAAGTATAAGGCCCAGCAGCCAATTCAATGTTTTATAAGAGTTTTCTTGGTCATGCTGTCTCTTCACAGTAATAGAAACCCTAACTAAGACAAGCATGTACTTGGACATTCTGTGATGCTTATGTTTATAATTCTAAGACTCGGATAGCTGAAGCAGGGAAATTTCTATTTAATAGCAGCATGAGCTTCCCGAGATAGAACCTGCCTCATTGAGAGAAAAAAGTAAACAAGAAAACTTGGGCTTTGTATTGTATTTTGCTAAATATATTATCATCTGGTATCAGCTGAATCTTTTAGAATACTGTGTATACAAACAGAGAACATTATTCTGTGCTTTAGGCTGAAATGATTGAACATCAAAACTATTTGCCCAGATTACATAATTTAAATCACATTATTAATGAGTCATAAAATAGCATGCACTATTATAAAATACATCTACAGCTTATTTCTCTACATCTTCTCTGATTGGTCATGGGGACAATGCTGTTACAAAAGTGATGTGTGACAATCAGCAAATTTCAGTCATTCCGTAATACTATGACCTATTAAAATATTCTACCTGGCCTGCGGCAGAGTAGAAGTTGGAAGAGCAAAACCCACAAATGATGCTCAGAGAGAGCTGTTAGCCAAGTGGGCTAAGCAAAGGGTGAAGGCAGACCTTTACAAACCAGGTGCATTCTAACTTTTCCTACAATAATGGTCAGAGTTACCATCCTCTGTGTCCAACTGCAAAAGGACAATTTCTACAGTAGGATAGCTAAAAATACTTTTTGACTGTGTGTGTTTGTTTGTAGGTATGTATATGCACATGGGAGTGTAGATACCCACAGAATCCAGAAGAGGACCTTGGATCCACGGAAGCTGATGTTACAAGTAGTTCTGAGCCACCAAACAAAAGTGCTGGGAACTGAACTTGTGTTCATTGAAGGAACAATTTCACTTTTGAGCACTGAGCCATCTCTCCATCCATATCTATTTTTGCATACCGACTATAAGAAAGAAGGAGCGAAAATGTGGCATAAAGGAAATTTCACTTGGCAAGTCATTAGAATTGAATGACAAAGAGAAATTAGATCTCTAGTCACAGGCCTCAAATAACTGGAGATGTGTGGTTTGTCTTTCTCTTGTTCCTAGAGGGACAAATAACAAGGAGCAAGGGAGATACTTTCCAGTTTCTAGTACTGTGTTCTCTCAGCACTCAAATTTAACCCCCAAAAGTTAAGGGACAAATAATAATAAACCTGTGTGCCTTTCAGTTTGGCAAAGCAATACCCAGAAACTAGGCAACTCCATTTTAACCTGTCTATTTTAAGGACCATTTCCAGCCTTATAAAACACAGGTCATGCATACACAACAAAGGTTTTATAGTTATGAAAATGAGACCCAGTGTGTAACAATAACAATGCACAAAGTGCTTTCGGCTCCTAAGTGCAGAGAGATCCCATAGTGCTGCAGCTCCCATGATCCTACCCCGATTGACTTCTGCTCATAAACAAACCATTATCACACATAGCTAGGAAATTCTCAAGCCCATTTATTTATGCAGGTTTCTAAAATATAAGTAACTGTGCTACGCATCCGCCCTAAAACAAATGATGACACCAATTTTTGCTAACTCTTTAGATTCACAAAGAAACCAACAGGGAATGAGTAAGGAGTAGTTTAGGGTGATTTATTAATCTAGGTGCATACATTACAGAGGAGCAAAGTCAGCCAAAACCCCACAAGAAGAGACTTCTTTTGGTGCCATTAATGCACACTGATGCATAATAAAAATATATGTAAATAAAACAGAGAAAAACTATGCACATTTTTTCCTGAGGCCTTTGGACAGCATATTGACATAAACTATTTCATAACACATTTTGCACAGGTGTTAATGATGTACTTTACTGGTTACTGAGGGAACAATGCATTTTTCATAATCTCGGCTTCAGTAATAACAAAATTAAAAAAAGATTATGTTAGAGGCTAGATAGTACACATTATGGTCCTAAAATAATATTTATATTTACTATTTTATCTGTGACTAACTTACTTAAAATTTATATAGAAGCCTTGTTTCTAATAAAATGTATATGACAAGAAGATTTCAAAATGTTTTCTCAGTTTTGTTTGTTTACTCCACTCTTTCTATCTATGGCGCTATTATTTCCAATTTTTTATAACTATAATATGCCATTATAGTTCAAATAAGCATAGCCAGAAAATTTTTACCTAGACGCCTCAACACATTTTCTTTTGAAAATTTAATGCTCCACAGCAAACTGACTCTGTCTTTGTGCTAAAGGTGAGCTCATTAGAGGTTTCAGCCTCCGCATCCCATGGAGTCAGACAGCCTCTCCAGTTTACAAAGTGTACATCCGGCCTGAAGATGGAGCGCCAGCTCTGCCTACAGCCTAGAGGACAGTAAAGGTAAGTGAACACAGATGGGACTTCATTATTTCAGCTTCCAAATCCTCCGGAACAGTGGCTATTCAGCAATGTTAGTCAGTGTCCCAAATATCAAAGTCACATTATTGGTAACACAGGTGTCTACCATAAATGTGCAATGTTATTTTTTACTTTAGCATATACTCTAATTTTATATCTGAAAAATCCTAGTCTCATGTACTGCATGGAACACACAACAACAACAGTTTTTGGTTAATAACATAATTATATTTCACATCTTTCAGCAAACTTAGCTCTCTGGCCTAAGCAGGAAATTCTTAGGTAGTAATAGCAATACTATAGCTTTTACTTCGCAGCCATGTTAGATATGACTGCTTATTACCAGCTGAAGGACACATGTGGGGTTACTCTGAATTTCTCAAGCAAAATGAGCCTATTTAAAGAATGGGATGTTTGGGACGGAAGAAGGATGGATATGGGAGCAGGGAAGTACATATCTTAATTAAGGGAGCCATTCTAGGGTTTGCAAGAGTCTTGACTCTAGAGGGGATCCCAGGTGTCCAAGGAGATGTCCCCAGCTT
>LOEQ01002427.1:109783-128687 GCA_001685075.1 Bramus lutescens | reverse complement strand
TCTACTGCATGTACTGGCTATGTGGGAGCCTAGTCTGTTTGGATGCTCACCTTCTTAGACCTTGGTGGAGAGGGGAGGACCTTGGAATTCCCACAGGGCAGGGAACCCTGACCGCTCTTTGGAATGGAAAGGGAGGGGGAGGGGGAATTGGGGGATGGTGAGAGGGAGGAAAATGGGAGGAGGGGAGGAGGTAGAAATTTTTTTAATAATAACAAAGAAAATGAAAAAATAAAGTACTGGACACCTATATTTTCTGAAATAGCATTAATTTCTATTGATGTAATTAATTCCCTAGATTTTATAGAAACTGATATTTTAGAAGACAATCTTCAAAACTACGTTTGAATTAGGAATGAATCTCTCTTTCTCAAAACAGTTTTTATTTGATCATTATCACTAACTAAATTAAGTCATTAAGGAGAACTATATTCTGTCCCATATCTAAGAACTGTCAGTAATTGTATTCATATTTTAGAGCAGTAAAATTTACCTTATAATTATATAATATATATAGGATCAAATCTTTGGTACTTTTTTAACCTTTTTACACTCTGTACAAGCTTGGAGAATATTTCATAGTTGTTTTGCTTTTATTTTATTATTTAACTTATGAAAAGCAAACAAATAAACCAAACCTCCAGTAGAAAAATGAGGGAGAATCTTAAAAGAAAGAGCTGAAATTAATCACAGTCTGGACTAGGTTTATGCCTGGAGGTTCAGTGTTCGCCTAGCACACATACAGCACTAGGTTTTAATCCCTAAACATTGCATAAAACTAAAATAAACTTCTGCTTGTCTGTGCCCAAAATAAGTAAGAAAGAAATCGTGGCAAAGAGGTGAAATTTAGGTGTGCCCTACCTTTTTCCCTATCAATTATCCTAAAGTTTTCTTTGGGTACCTTGCTTCTCCAGCAAGCCTGTCTGTGGAGAGAACTTGCTCTTACACACATAGCACAAAAGTGTCCAGTGTAGCAGAGCTGAGGGAAGGTACAGGAAGGAACTTCTGGGGCGGGGTGGGGGAATGAGGCAGATTGGGGGCTTTTGTTACTGCAGCTACGTCTCCACAGGGATGAGTATGAAGCACCCTGGATGATCTTGTGCTCTGACAGAGTCCCCTCCAAAAGCAGAAGAGTTGCTCTCGGGTGCTGTCCTTCGTTATTTCAAGAATTCTTCTTTGGAGCATGGCTTCAGAGACCCTCTAGGATGCACGTGAGAAAAGCCGGTCTCGTTAGATTATTGGCCAGTCCTCAGACACAGAACTGGATTTCGATTACTTTGGAAGAAAAGAACATTATAGCTACGAATCTCCTTTGCTATTTATATTGGCTTGAAAATAGAGACAAATATAACAATTGTGGTTAGGTAAGCAAAATTGTCCATGAATTTGTATCCAAATTGTTTAGCCTCCTCAGACATGGAATAAAACTCCAAATGCTTCAAATTCATGAATTTATAATTTTGTGTCTAACATGTTATGATTTATGAGCCAGAAGCAAGAAAACTTACAGTATTGTTTCCAAAGATACATGAATTATTACAATTTAAAAGAATTTTCCTAACACATTTTGAAGTGAAAATTAGCAGTAATTATTTGCAGCTCCATAATCTCACCAAATGGGGGCACATGCACCATGTTTCTGCAGACTGAAACGGTGAGTTTCAGTTTTAGGAACCAGCAGCTTGCTCGTTAAAATATTTCTTCTCAGTCACATAATCAAATACTAAAGGAGTATCTGACTAAGAAATGTGTGAGCTACTTAGCAATGTCAACAGCAAAATTTACCTGTCTTAATTTACATGTTCGTGGCTTGCAGTTATCCTTGTTTGAATTTTAAAACACATATTAAATTTTCTGTAGCAGAATATCTTAAGCATTAGAAAAAACACAATTATAGTCTTTTTGGCAGAGTAATGAACTTGAAAAATTAAGATGTTTCATTTTGTATCGTAATGACACGTATATCGTGTGTTATTTAGTGAGCATTCATTCATCAAACATTTACTGAATGCTTACAGTGTGCTTTGTAGAAAAGTCGGAGTGAGACAAACGCTACCCTAACAAAGTCAGACTGGCCAAGTGATGTCACACTTGATAAATTAGGAGAATTTACAAGGGATACTGTTTAAAAATGTCCTAGTCAGAAATAATTCCACTTAATTGCCAGCATTTGCTGGCCACGCAGATAATAACATCTTCTCAGGCCCTTGAGATTCTCAATGTCACTAAGATACCGCAGTTTACTCACAAGTGAGATCATTTGCAGTGCTCCTGTTTTACATGTGCTCTCTCACATTGAGTTCAGTTAGTAATGAAATCATATAATCTAGCAGGTCCTCTTAGCAACTCTTGATGCAGTACTGGGTCATGCTGACACTTCTATTCATATGTAAGATTTGTCCCCCAGAGCCAGGGCTGTCAACTTTGTTTTACAGGAAGGAAACTGAGAAAGTTAATGTTGTGACAAAGTTCAAAGACTTCGAAATCCACCATTATCGCTGCAGAACTTCCTTTCTTCGTATGCCACTTATTTACAAAACAATAAGTCATATTAAAAACTAAAAAAAAAGTTGGCTATGTATATATCTTCATATATATATGAAATAGGTATTCAGTAAAGGTATAACGTGGTGTAAGAAATTGATCACCAAAAGTTGCAATAGATTCTCCTCATTTAATTCGATGCTGCATTTGAAGCACTATGTAAATGGAAAGGTAAAGTTGTTTTTCATTTGAATCAGTTTTAAAAGTCATATTTTTGTGCTACACAAGGGATATCCTACTAGGGAGGTTTCATTAAGGTCAGTGACACAGCGTAGTGTCCCATTCCCAGTCTTTCCTTGAAACTATGTTCCAAGACTATCAATTTAGAGTCCATTGGTTGAAGCAGAAGCAGTCTGGTTGCTATTCATTCTACCACGCTAAATCATCTATTTCTCTCCTCTTGCCTTTGTTTTAATAATTTTGGGCTGTCTGGCATGGGATCTATAGCAGTTTGGAAGTTCAAGTTCCACTGAAGCCGGATGTTAAATGCCCTCATCCTCAGTGTGTCACTACTGGAAGGCAGTGTAAAGTTTAAAACAGAAAGCTCTTCAGGTCACTCGAGGGAATAATTCATCAATCCTTTTTCCCTTTTTGTTTCCTATCAATGAGGTAAATGATTTTGATTTGTGGCACGCTGTCACCGTCATCTTGATGTAGTATCCCATCGCTCCCAAAACACCACCAACAACGAGTCAGCAACTTCCAAAACACTGAGGCAAAATTAATCCATTTTTTTTCTCTTGAGGTCAACAATATCTCAAGTGTTTTCTTGTAATGATGGAAAGTTGGCATAGGACTTGTTGCCAATGAAGTGGTTCAATGTTTCTATTAGCAGCAATCAGTGCTGAAAAATGTAATATTAGGTAAGACTATGATTGGCTTTGAAAATGCAGATTTAGGTCTGGGCAGGTTACCTAATCTCTCAGTTTCAGCATTTACCCTTGTACTTCATGAGTTCTATTTCATGCATTGCTTGCTCAGTAGTCCATAATGTCCTGTACATTAAAGTGCCGTCTGTGACAACTGCGGAGTTCTGTACCACACAGTCAGCAGTCAGTAAGTAGCACCAAAAGGACTCCGAGAACTCTATGATATACAATTAGCATTCAGTGATCAGCTTCACACAAGAAGTTTCACAAATATGAAAGTCCCTGTGGTATAGTATATGCTTGTGTATGGTAGATTGTTTTGGTCCCAGGCTTGCACTTAATTAGATCCATCCTCAGGTACAATCATCTTTTCTAGATGAATCCTTCCCTTCCCTTCCCATGTTGTCTCTCTCTCTCTCTCTCTTTCTTTCTTTCTCTCTCTCTCTCTCTCTCTCTCTCTCTGTGTTTGTTTGTTTTAGTGTGTGTGTTTCTGAGTGTTTTTGTGTGTTTGTTTTAGTGTGCGTGTGTGTGTGTGTGTGTTCACACAGATGTACATACCTGTAGGGGCCAAAAGTTGGAGTCAAATATCTTCTTCAGTAACGCTTTTTAATTTTTTATTTTGGATAAAATGTATTCTTAAACATTTGTTTGATTTTGATTTCTGTGCATGAATGTGCATGCATGGAAGTGTACAAGTGAGGAAGCCAGTAGAGGTCAGAGTCTAACTTTATGGTTAGAGTTCTATGGACTCAGCCAGGCAATGTGAGTGCTGGGAGCCAAGTTGGAGTTCTCTGCAAGAGGAGAGCAATTTTGACAATGGAGCTGACACTCTAGCTGCATGACCTAAGCTTTCAATCTCTCTGTCCTTGCTTTTAACTCCCTGCAACCTCTGTTCCTCTGTTCCAAATGCTAAAGTTAAGCAAATATTAAAAATACTCAATTCTTTCTCTCTCTCTCTCTCTCTCTCTCAGTTTGGGATCTCTGAATTCTGCTCCTCATGCCACCACAGTCAGGATTTTGTTATATAATAATATATATATATATAATAAAAGGAGTAGATAATCCAGCGCAGTAGTAGATTATTTCCTATCTTAAACAAAGCTCTGGGTTCAACCCTCAGTGATTGAAAAAATTATTTAGCATATCTCCTATGGCCTCTGGAAGCCTTGGTTGTCCCAGGCACAGAGACCTTTAACAATGAGCCAGCAATACCAACAGAAGAAGGAACTCTTCTGGGAAAGGCTGAGAAGGAACAATACCACGTTTGCAGTGCTGAAAGGCAGGACACTCTGTGTAAGGGGTGCAGTCTGTGAGCTTCAGACTAGGAACTGCTGAATTTCATCATTCACACTTTTGCTGGGTTTGATAACACAGTTCGCTGCTCTGATAGTAACAAGCTATCTTCTAATTCTTCTATATCATTTTCATATTCAAAGTCTCAACGCTGTCATGTTTCTCATGACCTCTCTTGGATCTGTCATTTTGCCTTTTTGAAAATAAAAAATGTTGTTTTCTTGTTTTTCTAGTTACCTGTGTTAGAACTTAAGGATAGTCTTTGCCCTTGATTTAAACTCCCATTAAAAATAGCCTACATCTGATTTATTTCTTTACATTGTTAATAAATAAAATATTAATTCTTTTTATGCCCTTCAAAAGGAAATTTTATACTATTATAACACTGACTTTTTTCTGCCCTGACATTACAGTTTATTATGACTCTGGTTTAAGAAAATGCCTGAGAAAATAAAATCAAGTAACACTGAATCAAGGTTCTTCATAAAACAAAATCATTGCTTTAACACAGCCTGAAAATATCTAAGACATACACCTTGTTGAGTTAGCCTTCGTTTCGTCTTTTGACAAATTTTAGTGAGCTGACTAGAAAACCATAAAGAGCATTTTTCCTGTGAAGCTCTGCTGTCCCTGTCTCTAAATCATTCTATATGTCAAGATAAGCTTATCTATATATCACAAAACTTCTCTGAAATATAGCTAACTCGGAGGGAAAAAATGCTATCTTAATGCATTATGCTACAATTAATCACACACAGTGCAGCAAGATAAAGATTCTTTCAGAAAACAACAAAAGAGAAAATAAAGGGGTTAGGATAGAGTAATAAATTAGTACTCTGAAGGAGCAGAGAGTCTTCCTTTTTCTGATGTTGCTTAATCTAGAAGCCTAGAGGATACTGCTATAATCACTAAAGGAATTTTCTACTCCTGCTAGAGCTGTTTCTCCCGGCAAAACAATTAGGTGATTAAAGAGGTTTACACAGTGCATCACTGTGGTCTAATAAGGATTTGCACTTGACATTACCAGTAAATGAAATTCACAAGGGAAAATCTGACTCATACGGGCTTTTATATAAACGCAAAACAATCAGTCAATCAGTGTCGGGGAGGGGGAAGCAGGACTCTTGCTACCATATGCTGTGAAGAAAAACATCCCAGATGATTTTTTTCAATATTTTCCTAATTTTGTGTGTGTGTGTGTGTGTGTGTGGGTATGGGGTGGGATGGGCAATGTAGTTTCTATGATTATTATTTGCAAAACAAACGCAATAATAATTTAAAAACTATAAAAGGAGAAAAGAAAGAAGTGAAAGCAAGCCAAGAAGAAAATGATATCAACCTGATTTCCAGGAGACTTTTCATATATGAGGGACCAGCAGAATCAAGCAAGAGAGCAAGAACAGCAACAACAATACCTTTGACACTCAAAAATATAAGGATATGCACTTATCATGATTGAAGTTTAGACTGACATTCTCTGTCTTCAAACAATGTAAATAGTAGCTGCCTAAGAATGCAATACTACATCCAAGATGCAGAGTTCATCTAATTCCTGCAGACATTGTTTCAAAATTGGTACTCATATTCTAATACATGACACATACTACATTAACTGCCCCTTATCTTTTGTACTGCAATACTGGAGGTATCTATAACCAATAATACAGTATCTGTCTATCTATCCTTAACTTATTTTGGAAAAATCAATGACTGACCCATTGATGTTTAATTCAAGGAGCAAAATTGATTTCTCAGTTACTAAAAACAAGGTCTTGTACTTGTACCTGATACCTGGAAAGTCGGAGTCTCGGGGAGGAAGTATGGTAACATAACCAGTTCAAGACTCTAGCCGCACCAGAGGTAAGAAAGTAAGGCTGTGGGGTGCTGCATCCACTTTATTCTTTAAAGCTGAATTTGATAATATAAAAATAGGATAGAGAGTTCAGACAGAACTGATAGAAATTGACCTATATTATTGAATTAACATCTTGTGTGACCAAGGAGACTAACCCTTTTTGCTACAGTTTTTCCATCTGGGACATGGAGCAAATAATAGTCCCTACCTCATAGAGTTTGTTAGAAAATAAAATTAAAAAAAAGTCTGTGAATTACACCAAACAGAAAATATGCTCTCAAAAGCACATCACCAGCTCCATTTATTTGAGAGCAAATAATTTAAGGATGTGAAGTAAACATATCCAGTCTGCTTGCAATGAAAAGATAACAAGCAATATTCCTGGGGTTTTGTGGGTAGGATCTTTAGACTTTCATAAAGTTATATACACAAAACTTCTAACATCCTACATATATTCTGTCCTTATACTGAAAAAATGTGTTCATCTGAGAGGGATGGGAGAATAAGGTAAAAAATCACTTCAAAAAGGATTTTGTTCCATAAAAGATTAAATCAAAAGGGAGCTAGTATGCACTTCCTTTTAAAGAGATACTTAAATCGTCTTCAAAGGTTTCTAGCCCATATAAAGGTAGAAAGAACAATAAAGCTTCATGCACTCGTCACCCAGCATGAATAATAAATCACTCATGGCCAATCTTGTTTTCTTTCTCTTAAATCCTTCCCTGCTTTCCTCTAGATGATTTGCGGTATCCATATTTGAGTGAAAGGCTCTTAAGACTACATAGGCTGCCACAAAAACACCATAAATATTGAGTAATGCTAACAAATATTCAGAAACATCTTCTTTTTTTTTGAAGAAGCAACTCTTTGCCTATTTAGCTCTTGCTGTTGTCTAAGTAGTACGATCATGAATATACATCAATATAAAATGACATAATTCCTTACAAAGAACGTAGCATATATACGTAAAGATGAGCAATTAAGCAAATGAATCACAAAAACACAGAGTTTGATGATGACCTGACCGAGAATGCACAAAGGCAGAGAGGAAATCATACAGGTTTATGTCAAAGAAAGAGAACATGCAGAACATGCACAGGGCAGGGTGAGCAGGTGGTCAGCTGGCCTCTGCAGGAGGATCTAAGCAATGGGAAGAAGTTCATTGCGGGTGGCTAGTACGTAACTGAAAAGAATTAGGAAGAGATTTCAGGGCAGGAAGTTAGATCCTTTTACTGTATTGCAAAGAAGTGATCACACTGCACGGCTTTTCATGTAGAAATTATTAGGAAATAAGATGTCATTACATTCTATAGAAAATGAATATGAAAAGTGTTATGACCAGATGTTCACACAGACGTAGATGTAGAATTAAACACTCAAGCTTGAGTCCTGGATTCCTTTTTTTTTTTTGCTGTATGACCTAGGACAGATGATTTTTCTCAACGAATCCACGTTTCTTCAAGAAAATGGTAGGAGGGAAATGGATATTTTATGAGGAAGCTCTGATTAAATGCACGAAATGAAAGAAGCAAACCTGGGATGCATTCCCTTCTTCTTAGTCCATCGAGGTCCCAGACTAAGAGTCCTACAGTGCAAGCGGCAATTGTCAGGATGCTGGTGGTAGTTTTCTAGTTTCTTTACATCTCCCCACTGCCTGGACACAGTTGCACAGAAATGCGATGAAGAGTATTGACAGGGATGGCACCCATGCTGTCTGCACAGTCAAGGTAGTAATGGGAAAAAGGAGCTTAGATATAGACCAACAGCAGAGATGTGAATATTTGTATTTGCTACTTAAGTTCATATAGTCGGGGCCCAGAATATGCTAATGAATCTGTTCATTTTAGGAATATAATACCCCAACCTAAACACCTGTGGATATGAGCTTTGTTATGATTAGTATTTGCCCACATGTTGTGACGGTAATCACCGTACTGATCTGTGTAAAGAAAGCCCCAGTACTAAAAGAAGAAAAAGACTATCACCCATTGTTAAAAAATGGCCTCCATGTGGGTGATTTAAATGAAATCGTCCTCAAGAGAAAAGCAAGAACACCTTGTTGGGCATCTTTTTATTTTTGCTGATATGAATTTTTGAAATTATAGCTTAATTATATTATTTTCCCCTCCCTTTTCCTTCCTCCTACCATCCCATATACCTGTCCCTTTTTTTTTTGCCTTCAAATACATGGTCTCTTTTCCACTAATTGTTTATATATATATATTTGTATATGCACACATGTTTCTAATTATAACTTGTGTTTCTGAATAATTTAGAAAACTGGGAAAAGCTAGAATTGGGGGTGGTGGCCTTATCCATGGAAAAATACAGCAATTTATTTAGTTTTTCAATGTTGAATGATCATCCCAGAAAAATATTTATTTTTTTAAATAAAGGCAAGAACTAATTTAACATCAAATGATCACATTGAATAAAATACTGTTATTAGTTACAGCAAAATTTTATAACCCCTATGGAGTTTGCACAGTGATATTGGTACAAGTTGTGAGAGCTAAGGTGGGGTAAGGCGTTTTGACTGCAAAGTTATTAATATATCTATTTCATCTTAGCTTATACTCCCATTTTTAGTTAGAATGCATTTAATTTTTAAAAGATCAGGTAAATGGTCCAGGCAAAATGATGCATTTTGTAGAAGCTCCATTTAGAGGCTGTTAAACTTTGAGAGATCCAGTGAAAAGAAAATCTCATGAACACGCCTTGATAGTTCATTAAAGCGCTGAGGCCGTCTGAAAGATCTCTTCCTATTATAGCATGTATAATATCAAACAGTGGAAGGGGAGGAATGCAATGACCTTGAAAAACCTTCAACAAATTGGGTCTATAAACTTTGATGTCTCCCTCATGCAGATTGCAATGCTTTTCCTGTCTTTCTTTATTTTTAATATATGATCCAAGTTTGAGAACAAAATGTAAAATGGTCATTTTATCATGTTTCTGAAGGGATGGAGATTGACTCCCTTGGTGAAAAAAAGTTTAATATTATGCACACGGACTAATATTAATGACTAATTTTATGCAAAATGACATGCCAAATTAATTACTGATGAGCTATTTTAGTGGAAATACGCCAGAATTTAGATTGTTTTGGGCAGAGTGGCTCAGTAATAAATATTTAACACACTGTGGGGTGTTTTGGTTGCCCTGGTCAAGATTCACTTCCTTTGATCCCTGGAAACTAATTTTTGTTGCAGTCAGCTGTAACTGATTGCAGGCAGCATTTCTTTCTTAAAATCAGGCACCTAATGTACATTTTCCCACTTGCTTTTCATCTGATTGTGCCTGTGTCCCAGAAAGCAATAAGGCTGGCTCCAGGGGTACTTCCTAGTGCTATCTGCTAATCATTTAATACTTCGGGTTTTAATCGAATCTACTTGATTTCTCTCACTCGTTTTAAGTGAGACATTCCTATAGAGAAAAAGTCACTGTAGATCTAGATTAAAAGCAGTGTGCCTATGTTAACACTTTCCTTTCCCACAGAAAATAATGGGTTTCTGTTAAATATGAGAATTTATAAATCAATAACTTGATTGTTTTTATTGTAATTTTCCCTCAAATTGATTTTTCTAACAATTAAAACCTTGAGATTTTAAAATGAGAATGTTAATTGAATGAATTGCAAATTTTAGTTTGAACCAGAGTTTATCAGTTTAATGTAATACATTAATTATTCAAAGCATGAACTTCCACCAGCATTATGATTTTACCATGTGTATTATAGATGAAATGCTTTTAGAAGGTAATTTCTAAGGTAGAGCAACTTTTAAAATCAAACAGACAATCACTGCATTTTTTATTTGCTCCTTACAAAAGTAAGATAAAATATGCAGTTAAATCATATAAACCACTTCTAAACATAAATTTAAGACAATTTCTTGGACTCATGAATGTGTTAAGAATTAATGCCAATGTTTATCTCTTATGCTGAATAAAAAAAGCTAATTTTAAATGGTTACTTTGACAGGGTCTTTCAATTTTATAGTTTGATTACGACAATAGGAATACTTTGGTTATTTCTAATCTGTGTAGTCTAATATGTATAGTATGTACTCATTGTTGAGTGGCCATGGAGACTAGGGAGAACTTAATACTGCCAGCCTCCCAAACCAGTAGAATTTCTAATTCCATTTGGAATACTGATTCTATATCCACAGATAAGTGTAGCTCTCACTCCTCATCAAATAAGCATCTTTTTGCAGAAAAAAAGGAGACAATTACAGAAAGCCACCCCTGCTCAAAATGCAGAGATCAACTGGTAAAGAAGCATTGGATTCTACCTACTATATTACAACACAGCCCTTTGCTTGTTCAAAGTATTAGAACGCATAACTGCCTCTTTGCTAAAATTGCACATCCTAAACCTTTGTCCTTATGCCCACAGATGAGTGTAGTTCTCACCCCTCATAAAAGACCTTTCTCTTTGCAAAAGAAACTATTGCAGCAAACTACAACCAATCGAAATGCAGCGTGGTAGAGTCTAGTCCCAAAGAATAATTTTTCAAAAACAACTCTTGCATAGGAACCTGGTGGAGGGTGGGGCTGAAGGATTTTAAGAGCCAGACGATCAAAGAGTTTAGTATGTGATTGTGTGACCTAGGCAGCAACATACAGCTTATTTATAGTATGCATGGACAAAAAAATGAAGATTTTCAAATGGTTTAACTCATTGTAAATTATTAGTTAAAATGTTGAGATTATTATTGTCTGTCTGTGTGCATAGTGTATGCTTTTATGTACGTGTGTATGTCCATTTGTGATTGTAGCAGTCCAAGGCCAAATTTGTAGAGTTCTTTCTCTTCTTCAACCCTTATGTCAGTCTGGGAATCAGGTCTGAAGCGTGAAGGACAGGCACCTTTCCTTGCTGAGCCATCTGTCTTGCTGCCCTTGCATTATTTTGAGACATTTCTTATAGTAGTTATAGTTTTTTCTAGTTAATAGTAAATATATTCTTAAAAATAATATTTGACATTTACCTTTACATTATTGCTCCTGTCAGACTAGAACTTTAGCTGGACTGCTGGACTAGATCCATAAGTGCATGTAGTGCTTCTGAAAGCAATGAATTTTTTCTGGTATGTCAGTCTTAGCTATTTAATTTATCTTTGACCTGTTTACTCTGTGATGCTGAGTCTGCATCCCAGGGTCTTACTCCTCATCTAAAGTAAACATCATCACTGCACCAATGAAATATAAATAATAATCTTTCTCTCTCCCTCTTCTTCTTCTTCTTCTTCTTCTTCTTCTTCTTCTTCTTCTTCNCTCTCTCTCTCTCTCTCTCTCTCTCTCTCTCTCTCTCTCTCTCTCTCTGTTGTAGAACAGGATCTAACTGACTTTCCCAGACTGGTCTTGATTTAGTATGTTGCTCAGGCAGGTTTTCCGTTTGCAATCCTTCTGCCTCACCCTCCGGAGTATTTGAAATTACATGCCTTTACTACCAGCAGCAGCTTTGACTTTGCATAGAACAGAGACTTCTCTTGATTCTCAAGCGTGAAATGACTTAGCAACAGCAACTTATTTAATGACTTGAAGCAGCCATATCTTCTGCAGCTGTTTTTGACTTAACTGCAAGTATGATCTTTCAACATATGAGATACTTTATGAAAACAAAACTTCATTCATTTTTCTTTATAAAGCCTAAAAAAGTATATATTGCATGAAGCATGTCATTGTTCAACTTAAAATAGCAACTTCTCACAATCTAGATATTTATGTTCTTAATTAGAAATACCATATGATCTATAACAAAATTCCACTTTATATCATTTCACATATATTTGTCTGATTATCTAGATTTTTGCCTGACAAAATTCATACAGCCAATTTTATGACTTGGTAGGTGAAACTGCAGAACCACCATGTGATATCAAAATAATGTTATGTAGGATGTGAGCTCCTTAGTGGAAACTAAAGTGTCACATGTCAAGGTATAAAGGAGAGTAAATAAGTGGCTTCTATGAAAGAATATATGCCATCATCCTCAAGCACACTAAAATAAAACAGTGTTTGAATTCTGATTCATTACATGTTCATTTATATCAATAAATAGACTCTAATAACTATCACATTTTATATCTTAATGTGTTCTTAATAGTGAATTTGATATTACTAATATGCTACAATGACAAACAAATAGCATTCTTCTCTTATTTTATATATTTACATAAACTTATGTACCCATTATATAATGACAGTATAAGTACTTGTTTTTTAAGCTAATTTAAGTGTTTTGATACTTGAACTTCAGTCAGAAAACATGATTACACTCAGATAACCTTGCTTACCCTTTAGAATATGGGCTATGGCTCCATGATGTCTTTCTGAACCAGTCATAAACTGTAGATGAAAAAAGATTTTTTTGTGTTTCATATCATAAATCAATATGGCATTCTATTTCAGTGACTGTATGATGAGGAAAAAATGATATCCCAGAAATCTTCATTTGAATGCCCCCAAACATATTTTCTAAGTGTTCATTTAATGATAAGAAAAACTTAGTCTCTAAATTATTCCCAGCCCCTCAAAGCATACACAGCCTGCCTCTTCCTACCTGTCAGCTTCTATAAAAAAAAAACTTGTAAATTTGAATAATATCCCATATTCCTCTGTTCTATTTCTAATCCTGAGGACATATACTAGCTCTGTGAAAATCACAGACATGAATTTAGAATTTACCAAAGAGTTTCTGTAGAGTTAATTGCATTGAAATAATGGACTCATATGGAAGCATATTCTACTAAAAATGGCAAACCAGATGGTGACTCCTTGCTCATCACAAAACCCCACCTACAGTCCCAATGTATGAACTACAGTCCAGCAGCTTTGCTCTCAATGTGTTTGAACTGGAGAGGATGTTATTAGACCCCGGCAAGCATACTGGAGTGTGCTGAGCTACGATTGCAGACAGAGACGACAACCAAACTTTCCAGAAGACACAAATCCAAATGGGAACAAGCCACACTGTGAAGTGCCAGCAATTGGCTAGGGCAGTCAGCCTGTGCTCTCACAACCCAGGAAGAGGTCTCTAGAACAAAGTGACAAATATTGATCAGTCTGGAAAATTTGGCTGTAGTTGCCACAGATTTTTTTTAACAGAAAGAAAAAGGTGGAGAGTATTGTAAAACACATCAGGTCAACAAAGCAGCGTTTTCAGACACAGCATGGTGAGAATAAAAGACGCTTGGTTTTATGGGTGAAAACTCCATGATAATTTTGGTGTAGTTTGGTAATATGATGTATTGAAAGAACTTGGACATGAAGTAAATAGCATTTATTTTAGATTAAATTCACATTTTAGTTGTATTCTCTCTCACCTTGTTATTTAAAGACAGGCAGGACAGAAAATATAGAAAAATCCTACAGTGAAGGGAATATTAAATCCTTAGGCGACATCACAGAATCAATTATCTGGGCAGTTGAAATGTAGATTGCTTGATGGTTATGGTGCATTAGGCTATACATTGAAGATTGCTGGGGACATATGGTTTATATTTTGAAAACCAAAATGAGAAATATCAGTCTAGCACTCTTAATTCAGTTTAGCAAACGTTTACTGAAATGAAAATATCTGCTAGAAGTTGCACGAAGCATTGGGGTTTGAAGATGAATTATGCACTGTTTATACTAGACACATTTTTGACTGAATCTTTAAATCAATATCTATTTTATTTTTATATAAGTTGCCCTAGGATATATAAAATCTTTAGGACCTGAACACAAAACTATTGTATGTAGCTACATACATAGGCAAGTATATTCATAATTATATATTTACCATGTATAGTGTTTTGAAGGAAGAGTAATTAGGTATTTGGACCAAGGCATTTCCCAAATATATTTCACTTATGTCAATATTATTAAGTCGTGGTAGATGTGATCCTTATGTCCTTTGTATTACAACCCTAGGTGAATCCTAATATTAATAATAATATTAATGTGACCTGTTATGCAAGTATCATTGTGGAGATTATACATTGGTCTAAAATAAACACAGAAAGTTTTCAGGTAAACACGCTCTGTGTGTCAATCAGTTTTCTGCCTTTTCTATGTTTATCTTCTCTCTGGGTTATCAGGTTTTGAACTTCTGTCTCCTGCTCAAGAACTGAATTCTTAGTTTCTCACATGCTTGTCAGTTATGTCAACATTGTGTTACACCACTAAGATTCCCACTTTTTACTTGGGCACAAAAAGCCAAATTTTTGTTCAATGTTTTAATATTTGTCTGAGCTTGGACAATTTACTTACTTAATCTTAGATATTTTATGTCTTATCTGTTTATGTTTTTTCCCCTCAAAAACATATTATCAATACAATCTACTCTGTTGTAGGAGGCTGCTTGTTTGTTCCCAGCTGCTCAGACCCAAAATAACCACACAGAAACTATATTATTTGTGATACTATTTGGCCAATGGCTTAAGCTCCTACAACACTGTACTGTAATCATTTCCATAAATTACTTTAATATACTTATATTCCAGTATTTTTGGCAAACTATAATAATGCATATTTTGCTAAATGAATAATCTAAATTTATCTCAAGTGTCCATTGAGACATACAAAAGCTAGTTCCCTTAATTCTCAGAATAAATTTTTTCAGGAAAGCAATAAGAAGCATGTAGCACAAACATAATTCTTAGCCGTTCATCCTACACAACACAATGGCAAAAATATCCAATATGCTTTGAAGAAAAACAGAAGGCAGACTTTTGAATGGAGAACATTTGGCATCATCTAAAACTGTGTTGAGGAGTCTACCTTCCAATAGAACCAAGAGTTTTGTATTGTTTTTTAATTTTAATTTTTTTAGTTACTTTATTTACTTATTTTCAAGACAAGATTTCTCTATGTAGCCCCCGCTGGCTCTGTAGATCAGGCTGGCCCTGAATGCATTTAAATCAGTCTCTCACTGCTTTCAGAGCACTGGGACAATAGGTATGAGTAACCAAGCCCCGCTAATTTTTGCTTTGTTTTTCTTCAAAATTTAACATACTTAAGTCATGAAACACTTAATAACGAAAGAAGTCCTTTGTCTTGAGTCTTTATACTTATAATGGTAAAAGTCACAAGAGACTTTTCATTAAAATCTCCCTGTTATTTGTTAATAATTTTTTTAAATAGCAATTTAAAATGGTATCATCCTATCTAGAACTTATTATGTTTTCTCAGATTCCAAAATATAGGCTACATAGTGCTTTACCATCTAAAATTATCAACAAATTTCTTCTGATCGTGCACTGATATACAAGTAAAATGCTAAGGTATTAAAATGAGAGTACGTGAAAAAATGCATTTAAATTTAAGCATGTGAAAATACTTATTTTGAATACAAAATTTTAAATCCTATTGTTTTACAATTGGATGCCTATTAATTTCTCACATAGTGGACTCTGGTCCCTTAGAAGTCTAGGGCTTTGATCTATTTTAATATATTTCCATATATCAACCATGAAAACAATGTAATTCTTGGATTTATTTTATAAATAAATGAACAAAAGAGAAGTAAATTTAGTGAAAACAAAAGTCAAGGATAAAATTCAACAGAAATGTACAGATTAAATATACAGTTAAGAAGGATGGCTAAATTAATGCTCTGCCTGCTTCTGCTTGTGATGCAATCTTTAGAGAGACTACCTACATCACTCTTTGAGATTAAGGCCCTTCAGGCCTCTATTAGATGAGATCCCATGGTGGTAACACCCAACAGTCATTTACTGATTGAAACTTAATCCTATTAAGTTAATGAATGAATGGACATAAGAATTGACAAGTCATATGAAAGAATGTTCCCAGCAGTACAGTATAATTAACTAATTACATACAGAGTTATAGTGATTCTAGAGAAATTGATAATGCTGTAGTCGGAACTGTGTGCCTACTAAATTTGGTAGACTCTAATATTCAAAATGATGATACCTTATGCGATGAAGGAACTCTGTTCCTATAAAGTTTCAAGTTCCATCATGAGGCATCATTTATTTCTGAATTAATAAGTTCCCAAAGGCCCCATTTCCAAATGTCATCATATTAAAGATAATCATCACTTTGACTATTTCCTTTGCTCTTCCTGGTTTCTCTTCTTTCTTCCCTCACAATGCCATGTTGAGATATGTAGAAAAGATGATCATATCAAGTCATAAAATACATCTTTGTTGAGACATTTTCTTCTTCGTAACTGTGGGAAAGGCATTTTTTTTTAAGCATGAGGTCTGTTGTGTTTTGTCAAAGCAGACCAAACAAAGATGAAATCAGAGACCAGAGAAAATTACTAGTTCCATTGAAGAGGCAGTTAGGTGATCATTCTCAAATGTTGGGGAAGGAGGGAAAGGAGTCAAGATATTGGAATATTTTGATTGGGAATACATCATAATTAAATACAGATAGAGAAATAAAGAAAAGAGCCTGTTCCTCCAAATGAAGTGAAGGCAATACAATAATTTGGTTGTGTGTGTGTGTGTGTGTGTGTGTGTGTGTTACTTTGGTATCATTATCTTGATGCTCACAAACAAAAATTGTATTTATATACTTAGACACCAATAAAATGGACTCATTTTCAGAGGATACATCAAAAATGGTTTGAGGATGCTAAAAGTAAATGATATATAGGGTCTTACTGTCTTAGCATGTCATTGAAAATTAAAGGATGCTATTTACATTCATCAGAACAATGCAGTCTTGTTTCAACCACACTTTTCTGAAGAACTCATAAACAAAAATAAAAGCAAACAAACAAAAATAATCCCTAAACATGGTTAGGAAAATCAATTTCTCCCTTGTAAACTTAGAGATGTGCTACTGAGTAAAGAATATGACCATTTCCATGGGACAAGAATACGTAAAATAAGTTGACTGTCATCTGGGAAGATTTTCACCTTCGATCTTTTTAAGGATGCTTTAAGGAGAAACACTTGAATTACAGAATCACTCCCAGAAACAGAGGATTCTTTGGGTTTTTATGGCAAATTCTACAAATTTCAAGATGAGGGATTTCCATTTTGTCTTAAAATATTTTAAAATACTACAAATAGGCAAAAAAAAACAAAGAAAAGAGATACATTCAAGAATGTTTGAATAATGGATTACAAAAATTATTAAGCATTATTATACAAAATCTTCCCTTTTTTCTTCAGAAAATAACATCATTCAAATAATTCTAATTTTATGTTCAACATGATTGAGGTATACATACAGGTAAATAGAGATGGTGGCTGATGCAGTCTTAGAGATATGTGTCATTCTCACTTGGTTTGACTAATGCTCCAAGTCAAGCTACAGACATAGTCATATTAACCTATCAGCACTAAGCTGACAGTGTGACATTAGCAGTCACAGCTGCTCTCCTCACCTTGGAAATGCTTTTTAATACAGGAGACAAGTGTGAATGCAATCCCAAGATATCAAACCTCGAGAGACAAAGCACAGTCTTGTGTTTGAAATTTGAGGAAAAAAGCATTTTCCCTCTGTTAAGTGTATGTGTAGCTATTCACACTGGAATGAGGAAAATACAATTTGCAAGTAATTATGCAGAATTTATTTTTCTGAATTCTACTGGCAAAACTATTACCTGGAAGGAACAACAGAAAGTGAAACATTAAAAAAAAACAGTTTAGGTACAATGCACACACAAGATATTTTCAATATATTACAACATTTATTCCCCAAATATTTCAAGGGTCTAGAAAATATGCTCACATATGAAGGTCAGATTGTTGGGTACGATATTGTATAAAATTTTTATGCATGAAGACAATATATTCCTGAGATATCTTCCTTGGTATAGTTAATAAATTGTATTCCTCTACTGGCATTACTTTTTTAAATAGACAAGTATGTTTATATGAAATGATAGCTAACCACTTACATTTTGCTATTTGAAATATTAATCAAAATTGTGATGAATTGTGTGAGCACCTGAAAGACATTTGGCTTCTGGGTCATAGGTCAGTTACTTTCTATGAAGCATGGCTACAACTGGAACACTGTAACCTCCTGTATGATTTTATTTCAACATTGACATCCAAAATCATCCTCTAAGTAGGCAGTTCAAAGAAATCCTTGAACACACATGACCCCTTATGGAGAAAACAAAACCAACTGAGCATACAAACTCAATGCTAAAAACTGGCCTTTACAAAGATGCAACCACAGCTGCATGTTATTTTATTAAAACACACACTATTTTATTAAACAAAAGGTGATTTTATGTGCTGAGATTAAAAGGTATAAAGAGAATTTACAAACTGGAGCCATTTTGAAATAAATGTGTAGAATTTATGATGTAGGAGGGTCATCTGTCTATGTGTTACTTTCATTGGTTAATAAAGAAACTGCCTTG
>LOEQ01002427.1:50088-91800 GCA_001685075.1 Bramus lutescens | reverse complement strand
TTATTTCAGGGTATAAGCTAGCCGTGCGGGAGCTGGGCTGGACGAAAAGCAGGGTCCGCTCCCTTTTCCCCTCATTACTACATTATGGTATCTATAGTGATTCTTGATTGCTTCTCATAACATCTCTTTTGTTCCCTTATAACTATAGGGTTTTTGCAACAAAACACATAGTCTCCATTTATTTTGAACACATAGTCTCTGTTCCCTCCAAACCTTTTTTGCCTATATCCCCTATTTCCTGAAAGTATTTGCTTTTATGTAATTGATAAGGTAACATGATATGTTAGCTCTTTAGAAATGTAATTCTATTGGCATCTCTAAGACCAAGTACTCCGCAAAATTCTTGACGCATTTCATTTCTCATGAGGAATTTGAGGGCCAGCATTCAAGGCTCTGATGGTAATAAAGTTAAACTCAAACTATGTATAACTTTAGAGTTTCAATATAATAATGAGCTACTAGCAGTCTTCATACAGTTTATTCTTACTGCCTTACTTCTCCAATTTTTAAAAGAAAACACTTATGTACTGTAGAATGTGAGTCTAGTATCAAAACATTTTAGATCTATTTTATTTTGGGTATGAAAATTACTGTTATAGGTAGGAAGATGCCTTAGAGGAAAATCCTTACATTGCAACACTGAAGAATATAAATGCTGTGTGGGTGTGGTAGATGTTCTGTAACTCTAACACTTAGAGGAACAAAAAATAAATTCCAAGAGGAAGCTCAATAGAGAGAATAGCAATTCAAAAAGCTAAGGATTCATGTGAGAAACCCTAACTCCATGTACAAGATGACTTCTAACCTATGAATGCAACCAAAATGACTGCTGATCTCCACCAAATATGCATACATTATATGTCCATAAGTGAGAACATAAATATGCTTCTATAATAAGATCAAAATGAATAGCAGCTATTTAAGAAAACTTACAAAAATATATTACAAACCAATTATATCCAGTTGAGAATTGCCGTTAAGAGTAATTTAAATGATAACAAAGAACAGGGCCCAACAATGGTTTTCCCAGACTGTTCTGCCTTGTTAACAGGCGTGGGAAGGTAAGGACCATGAGGGAAATTGTTTCTTTTTATCTAGACTATGTTTCATAATATGTAATGTGGAAATAATATTTTAAAAGGAAAAGTACATAAGAGTTATTTTCAAAATATTTTCTACATGCATTGTAATTGTATTTTGCTTGTATAATGACACAATTAAAGCCTCATATGGAAAACTTTCATTCATGTTTAAAAAGTAACTTTGGAAATGAAATACTTGTACAACTTTATATATTCACAGCACTTACATTACAATGTAGCATATGTACTTAATAATTTTTCATTTTCTGTAATGGTAAAGGTATTTTGAAATTCTCTACCTATTGGGTACTAAATCTTATTCACAGGAAAATTTAGTATGGAATAACTACTCAAAATATACAGGTCACTGATTTCTCCTTTGTTTGTGAATGTAAACTGCAGTAAGATGTTTCATTTTAAAATAATCCTCCAAGAAGAATATTTTATTTATAATCTCCTTAATTGCAGAATACAACTTTCATATAAATATTTTAGAAAAAGTTATAAAATTGTCATGTAATTAAATAATCAGTGGAATCTACAGGGCATCCAAATTATTACAAAGAACACTTGGGAGATAGATACTGATAGACACTCTTAGAGTGAGTTCCCTGGGCTGGATATAAAACGTGCTATCCACAACTCCACTGCACAACATGCTATCTGCAGCTCCACTGCAGAAAAGTATACAGAGTCTTACTAATTCTTTAGAGTTGCAAGACATTTCTGGCCATAGGATAGCAGATCTTTGTCCTGTTGGAGAACATTAATGGCCATTCTGGTTTATTTCCAAATTACAAAGAATTCGTTTTTGGATAACACAGCAATATATTGGATGAGGTGTTAGCACGCATTGAGGTTGCATTGGGTCTGTTTTGCAGTTTTCTCCGAAGTAAAACATCCATCCACATTACTCAGAATGCTAACAGTCTTCAAGATTCGGAATATAAGCTACAAACAATGGCTGCAGAGAATAAAATCTGCAGGGAAGTGATCTGAAAGTTGAGCAGGGAGTGACGATGGAATTTTAGGTGATGTTGCTGCCCAAGGGTCCCCCATGCTCCTAGTGGTAACTCCTCACTTACAGTCCTCTCCATAGCCCTAATAAATTTCTGGGCCACCATGACAGATACTGAGCTAGATTAGGAAATAACTACTTCCTGGGTCTGCTGTCAGTCTGTTGTCAGTCCCAGAAAATTCATGTTTGCGCACACATCTCCCCAAGAATAGTTAGCGCAGCAATTCACAGGACTTACTCATGTATTTATTCCACACAATGGCATCTTCTCCATCATATTGCACTCTGTTTTGTTAAATAAACTGTGGGCACTGTTCCTTCATTACACATGCCTGGAATTCGGATTGCTAAAGAATTGCAGAAAAGCTATAAGAACAAAAAATGCCCAAAGAGCTATCAAACAACAGCACAGTTGTATGTACTCATAGAAATTAGGTAATAAAAATCATTTTACACATAATATATATTTAAAATTATTTGTGTATGTGTCACCTGAAATAATGTAAATATGGGACATCCTATGTATTTTATGTTGATAAATAGAATACAACTAATAATCTTTTTTATTTTGGGGGGGTCAAAAGGGTAGGGGTCTGATCTGAGATCTGGAAGAACTGGAAAGTGAGTGTGGTCATGGTGAATTATGTGAAATTCCCAAATAATCAATAAAAATATTATGTTGGAAAAATTACTAAAGTTTAACTCTACTTTTGATTCTAACCTTTGCTATATTCAATAAAAATTTAAGGTGCTGTACATATTGAAAAATGATACATATATTTATCACATGCTTAAATTTTCGTGAAAATTACTGTTTTTTATTTATTATTTTTATTGAGCTCTACATTTTTTCTCTGTTTAAAAACCAAAATACAAGTTAGAGTTAATGTAACTTCAGCTATATCAAAATTTTAACTGTCATTCATTAGCAATCTTATTACAGATTTTACTTTCATTGAGATAAAGATAAATTAAGATCATTCTTATTTCCTTCATAGGAAAAAATAAAAAATAATTATATTTTATTAAGGGACCAATGATAAGAGTGCCTCCCTGAGGTCTCATGCCATGTGATATTTCCATTCTCTTGGGTTCATTTAGATAAAGAAAGAATAGTAAATCTTGTTGCTAAAAAATTATGAGATGTGTAAACAGGTGAAGACACTCACTGTAAATCCTGCAAATCTGAGTTATATTTCCAGAACACACATGGTAACAACAGGGCTTATACCTGCATGTCCTCCTATCTCTACCTATCAGGAGTGGCACATGTTCAATGCATATACATGTAGGGTTTCCCTCTGTGTGCTGTGAATATCATTGATTAATAAATGAACTGCTTTGGACCTGTAGCAGAGCTATAGGGGAGCAGACCTAGGCAGGGAAAATTAAACTGAATGCTGGCAGAAATAAGGGTGGAGTCAGGGAGAAGCCATGTAGCCTCCACCAGGGATAGACATGCTGAAATTTTGCTGGTAGGCCATGACCTTGTAGTGATGCACAGATTAATGGAGATGGGTTAAATTAAGATGTAAGAGTTAGCCAGTAAGAAGCTAGAGCTAGGGCTAGATAGATGGCTCAGAGGTTAAGAGCATTGCCTGCTCTTCCAAAGATTCTGAGTTCAATTCCCAGCAACCACATGGTGGCTCAACACCATCTGTAATGGGGTCTGGTGCCCTCTTCTGGCCTCCAGGCATACACACAGAGAGAATATTGTATACATAATAAATGAATAAATATTTAAAAAAAGCTAGAGCTAATGGGCCAAGCAGTAATTTAAATAATATATTTTCTGTGTGATTATTTTGGGGCTGAGTAGCCAGAGACAAACAAGTAACGTTCCTTTCTACAATTATAAAAATAATCTTTGTCATGAGTTTATTTATAAAATTACACTTTATCACTAAGCAGAATTTCAGTTGATGTTGCATGCCTTCATTTTGATATCATATGCATATTGCAATTTAACATATTTTAAATTATCTGGAACAAAGACTTGGAGGCACAAAGGCATCTTCATAAGCCATCAGATTAGATCAAGCCCTGACTCATGGTTTAAGGAGTTGCTGTAATGGGCTTACATACTATGGCTCCCTCTCTGCGGCATACAACTTAAGTCTTAGATTCTCCTAAAAAGTAAATGTTTGAAGTCAAATATCTATTGTAAATTAACTCTGTACTACTTTGTGCAGTGTTAATATTTTTCTCTCTTCCTTAATATAAATGAAAATTAGATGATGGATTTCAATTAGGAAACATAGATTAATGAATGATAAGTCAAATGTTAATGGGTTTAAATTGGTAAGTGATAAGCCAGGCATTGGACTTACTTCTATTTTAATCAATAATTCCTATACTATATTTACTACTTTCTTCATTCCTAAAAAAATAAAAATAAATTAAAGGACTAAATACAGGAGTAATTCCAAAAGTTTACTATCTCACTGAATCATGCAAGACATTGAATCGAGTGTGCCATGGATTACATTAAATTCTTCCTTAATTTCGTAACACTGACACTTATGTTTTAGTCGTTCCTAGTAGACGAACCAACTGAAATACTTTCAGAAAGTAAAATCCCTCCATTACTGGGAGTGTAGAAACTCTGCTAGTAATGACATATTCTTAACAAATAGTTAACAAATGCCTGGAGTCTTCCAGAAACTCTCTTAGGACCTTTAGCTTGCATTTGATAACACCCTTCTTCAGTCCACAGTCCATAGAGGGGGTATTGTAAGTATCTAAGTGTATTGTATAGAATGTTGGAAATCAGTAAGTGTAATAAGGAGAAAATGATTAATATTTCAGGGAGTGTGTTTATAAGTTTAAGTGATAGCACCAAGACTTTGTTTAGAAAAAACTTAGTTTGCTAATTAGTAGAAGGAAATGAAGAGTTAACCAAATGAATTTGGTGAACATTTTGACGCATAAAGAGAACAGCTAACAGATAGGATTTATTTTGATATTTTTGTTAATAATTAGGTATTATTTTGAAGATATTTTTGATAAAAATATACCCTCATTATCTCTCCTCCTAATCCCTCTCTCACATCACTCCCATTTTCCTCTCCTAATTATAGGTGCTCTTTTTTTTAAAAAAGAAATTTACTATTTATTGTTATCAGTGTATGCCAAAGTACCTGGGCACAGAGACATATTCTAGAGAGTGGGCAGCGTCTCTGAAAATAGTCCAACCCCTTTCTCTCAGCAGCTGTCAATCAGCACAGAGGATTTAAACCCCATGGTTTTGGAGACTAGCAGGAGAGAGAGCTGGGAGGATGATAGAACCTAGCAAACCCTGAAGGTTTCTGTTGCTATCAGAGAAACAGGTTCACTGTCTATCTAAAATAGAAACCAGCTGTAGTGTTGGCTCATTGAAATCACAGATCTACTATTGCCACAATCTAGTCATTCTATAAAGATCCATTCGGCTGTTGGGTTACAAATGAACACTAGGAGAACAAAAAACCAAAATGATAACAGAGATGATAGAGGCTATTGTGTGAGTCCATTAAGAGCTTATAACAGATAAATTCAGACAGTATTATGATTTAAGTGGATTCTGCAGACTATGTATAATTAAAATCAACAGGACAAGCTAGGAGATGCTAGTGAAAGCTGTATAAGACAGGTATATGTTTGGGGTCCGAATGAGAAAAGCGAAAGTTCAGATCGGATACCCTGGGTTTCAGGCACCTGAAACAAAACTCACGATCAACAATAACCTAGACATCCTTCACTTTAGCGTGAGTCCATCTGAGCTCCTTCTCAACAGATTGCTCCTCCTCACCATTATCAACTGCTAAGAGCTATCACTAAGTGAGGGACTCGCTTGTCATTATTGCGGTACCTCGCTGTTAACAGAGTTCACTCACTCCACATCCAAATGCTCCTTCCATTTCTGACAAGTCCTTTTGCTTTTTTTTTTTTAAATATTCATTTCAGAGACCAATTCAATGAATGGCCATTATTCGGATGCTTTTGATAAGAGAATAAGTTCATGGTACTCTGTAACATTTTTTTCTACGAGCACATTTTATTTTTTTCATGAATTCATAGAAACCTTGAAAAATTCGCACATATTATAGGTGATAAATTTGAAATCTAAATTTACTTTCATTTGCAACTCTGTGCCATTATGAAAAGCTTTGTTTATGTAACCAAAATAATCTTGAAAGATGACATGTCTTCAGTTTCCTTTACACTTTGTGTGCTGCTGCTGATAACCTATAATTCTGGGTCAACTTCTCACTCAAGTATTACTTGAAGGAGAACACAAACATGCTAATTGTCTGTCAAACTGGTGTTTATTTCTTAGATAACATTCTGACCTCAAACATCTACGACAGTAAGGAAATGAGGTTAAATGAACCATTGAATAGGTTCTTTAGTAAATAAGCACAGGGCTCAGAATACAGAAAGTGAGATCACATGGATTCCTTTTTGTTGTTATGGCTGCTGCTATAGTTACCGGGATCTAGGAAGTAACAATAATTATGTCAAAAAAATAGAGAGAGGGGAAGAGAAGATAAATATAACAGCTAAGTGTCTCTAAGCACCAAGACAATTAATGCATTGGATGAGAATATTAGTATTCAAAAACATGTGGCAGATGGAGTGATGGGCAGTAACTGACAAGTGGTTATTTAACTAAGATAAATTAAATTCCTAATTTAAGAGCATTTACTCAGATGAAAATATTAGTTAATGAAAGGAATATATTTTCAGACAAGAACATGTATTTATAGCTTGTAAAGAAAAATATAATAAACTGAACACTTAGGACCTGGGATTAGGTCTTCAGGCACCTTCTTGTGACCTTGACAACTCTCTATTTATCACTATCAAAATATTCAAGTTGTGACTTGATCTCTAAGTCTTTTCCCATCTAAATAAACATTAACAGCCAACATAATGATTGAGATAATATGAGAAAGTAAATTTAACCTTATATAACTTAGAAGAGAATCTGGAATTTATGAGTTTCCTACAACCTGTTCATTCATTGAATCTCATTCCCTCCTATACAAACACGAGATTATAGTCTTTGAAAACATTGTCTAATATTTATTTAAGTCTACTATATATAAAATAGACAAGAATAATTTAGGATATACAATAATCAAAATATTTTAAATGTCAGCAAAAGGAATTATTTCTCGGGAAATTTTTGTTTGTTTCTAGAAACTTGAATTTAATGGACACTCATCTTTTGCTCCCCCCATCAAAAAAAAAGAAAAGAAAAAAGGAAATAAATAGAAAAGAAACCCAGTGTTTGGTTATTCTTTTTTCTGAATTTTGCTTTATATCACATATTGTTTCTGCTCTAAATGTAATTCATGTCTGTGTAGTTGAGATACCCAAGTTCTCCTGATCCTTACAGAGAAGTTTACAATTTCTCATTGCATTTCCGTCTAATTATAAAGAAAAGATGATTCCTCTGATTAAAAAACAGTGAGCAGAAGAGATGTCAGATCTTCTGGAACGTGGAGTTAGCAAAGTGATTGATAGAAGTTGAACCCAGGTCAGCTGTGAGAGAAGCACAGAATTTTACATACTGAGCTTTTTCTCTAGGTCTATAGAAAATCTTGGTTGCTTGTTTCATTAGATTGCCATGAAATTGGGATGTTATTCACTGAACATTTGTAGTCCTGAAATTCATTAGTATCTAGCCCACTTCTCTGTTTTGGCCTAATAAAAAGCAGTCATTGTACAATATTCTTTTATGTAATTGCCATTGTAATAACACACATCAAAATATTTTTCCGGATTGGGTGTGTATGTGTGTGTGTGTGTATGTGTGTGTGTGTGTGTGATATGCTATATAATGCCTAAAATGGAATTTGGCACTATTCCCTTTTGTAGTAGACTTTCTGTTTTGCCCACATATAACTAACCCAAGGCCTCGTGTTGTTAATTGTTCATGAACATTGAAATGCAATGACATCTTGGACACGCCACCATTTTCTTGAAAAGCATAAAGTTTATCCCAAAGTAAAATTTATTGTCCAGTGACATAGTTCTGAAATATCTTTCCTCCACATTGGATGCAAGGCAAGTTACTGCCTCCACTAAAAGTAGTCATCTTTCCATCCCATGATCAAACTGATATTGTCATAAATTATGAAAGACAGAATCAAACATCTGAAAACAAAAGAAATTGATGATGCTTCCTTACTCAATATATATTAATCTCCTTTTCATGTAGATGTTATTTTGTTTTCTGTGATTCCAAAGGACTTTAAATTCCATATTTAAAGCCCACACATCACCATTTTGGAATTATTCTCTCTGTTATTACATTGTATGCCTGAAATGCTTTTTAAGATATGCCATAAGTGTTTTGAAATATGTTTTTTCATGATGTCTGCACCTTCTCTTAAGATCCCAAAACAATTTCTGAAAAACCCTAAAGTGGGGAGAGCTCCTGGTGATACCCATTTCTAAAAGAGAACCTATGAGATTGATGTAAACTAAAGAGCTGCAACCCATCTTTTATTCTGCAAAACTTCCCCTGTCCCTGCATGAACACACACCTCAACTAACTTCAGATATCACATTTCAAGATTTGCTGAGTCTGCTATTATCCCATCATACCTTCAACTCTTATTGCAAAAGTCACTTCCCTTGGGAAGTTAATCTACTTCTCCAGGCAGAGATAATTGCCTTTCTATATTCTCTTAGCACTTGGCTCTTAAATCTGTTATAACTCATGTTACTTGCATTTCATTCTTGCATTTATATATCTTTCTCTCATACCAGACAGTGAGTTTCTTGTGGGCAGGAAATTCATGCTTCTGTATCTTACATATTGGCTTCTGCAAAATTTTTATCGACTATGCCATTTAAGCCAATAATCTGTTTGCACTTTTTGTCTGCAGCAACATATGTTCTGCTACAAGAAGTAAAGTGATATTTAATCACAATTCTCTTCCAAATTAAAATCACACTTGAATTGAGCAATGGTGGAATTACAGCCTAATGTGTCAAAAGAAGAGTTCATAACATCAAAGAACATTTATGTCTAATTTGAATTTGTTAAAATGCAATTTAAATTGAAAATATGAAGGTCTAAGGTATTACTCAGTGGTAGAGAGTGTGCTTAACATGTACTGGGTGCTTTGCATTCAATAACCAGCACACGAACACATAACACAGTTTAATGAGATCCAGTATCTTACAAATAAACGCCCTGGAGCTTTTGCTTAGTTAGTTCAGAAGTGGAGCTACTCTGGCAGACTATCAGGGGGTATTAAAGTATTTGACACCACAGTATCCTTCAGTGTCAGAACCGAGAACCAGTCAAAGGAGGCAAGTAACTCAGATGCCCTCTTGACTTTGGTCGCAGTCTTACACCTTGCTCTACACTTAAGCTGTGACCTCATGGAGTATCACAGAAACCTCCCCTTCTCTGCCCCATGGCTTCCCTTCTCACAGGGCAGGCATATGCTTCTCTCCCAACAAGCAGATTAGGGCCCACCCTATACATAGCAGATATATTTATATTGTTCCTTATAATAAAACTCTAGTTACATACATTAAGTCCCCCAAGGAGAAACTCTTTTGGAGTGTATGAATTAAAAGAAATGATTCAGCAATGGGAACTTTCAAGATAAGTTTTCAGTACAATAACTTAGATTAAACTAGATCTTTGCAATCCAACATTACAAGTTAAGAAGCTTTTTATGAATTGGTCTCTCTGATCTAGAAAAAAATACAGGAAATGTTTATAAACACCATAATATATGTTATATATTTTGTATCAATGAAATAATGTTAATAATAGTCCTCATATGTGTCGGTTTTTCACAAGGAACACATTAATTTATCTCCTCTAAGACTCACAAATAATATCCTCGATGGCCAGGCAAATTACACTTCTTGACTGTAACTTGCAGAAGCTACAATGCTGCTTAAACCGAAATTACAGAAGAGTAAATCAAGTTGATGCACAAGACCTCAGCTATGTAACATGACGCAGCTGCTTACAGTATATCTTCAAACCTGAAGGTGGGGGTGAGTTACTTGAATTATTTTAATAATATCAGAAAATAAGCAAAAGCGTTCTCCTCTTCCCCATAAATCCACTTTCAATAGAAATAATTGGATACACACTACATGAACAGCTTTAAAGCTAACTTAAAATATCAAAATGTGTAAATGAGATGGACATGGTGAAACAGTCCCTTATTTCTTTCTGCTCAGGCATCACCTACCAGCTCTTCACAGAGTATTCAAGGTCGTTTTGGATAACAGAGTGAGGACTTGACTCAATAAAAAGTAAAAATGAGGTCTGCGTTGGACCTTGTTGTTGGAGTGCTTGAGTAGTAGACAGTAAGCCTAGATTTCATCCTCATTGTGGCAAGATACAATAAAGTAGGAAGTCTAAATTATTGAAGTATTTAAATAAAATTTATTTTTTCAGTGAACAAAGCATCCAATTTTCAGATATGCTTGCAATTTGGAGGATGTATCAACATTCATTTTCGAATTAAATGTTTCAAAATTTACATCAAAGAATCCTTTCTGTTTCAAGTTTAGAACTAATTGAAAATTTATTTTCCTCCTTTAATTTTAATATTTAATATTCCATAAATAACTAAGACAAAATATCTGAGACTTTGTTTCTTTGACAGATCATTGCTAACCACTTTGCAGCATGTCTAACCCACTAATCTGCATCTTGGCTTTGTCACCCATCCCTTTGAACATCAATTTTGGCAAGTAAGCAATAGAAGAACAGAAACATATGATCAAAATAAGTTTTTTATTTTGTAAGGGGATAATCATGATAGTTATTATTTTGCCACTTGCTATTCATCAAAAATGGGGAAAATGAAAAACATAATCTGAATTTTGATGCCACAGTTTAATTGAGTAATGAATTTCCTTCACAGGGAAACTTTGAAAAGTCAGGTTCTTTATTCCCGGATGGCTACACCCAGACGATCACGGCCCCTCCCTCCCTTTCCAGAGATGTGTGTGCATCCCACAGTGGCACTCAGTGAAGGGGGGGCAGCCCTAATTCATGCTTTATCTCAAACATATTTCATGCGGTAAGCCAGTCTTCCTTTGATGTGCTCCCCAGGTTTAGAAATGAAGAAGATCAAAACTTTCTTCTCCAACAAACTTTGCAGCAGAATGACAGTTCTTTTAGAGTTGTATGACAAACTTATCTTTGTGTATGCAAGAATATTCCACGCAGATTCTGTGGACCTCCCAAAGCTGTGATTTGAAATGAATCTATGTCCACAGACAGGATTCGAATCAAGCCAAAGATAGAGTATGGGTTCCCATATTCAGTGCATTTTTTTTGAAGAAATGATAGTTTGGCAAAGTATTCTGCTTTGCTGTCACATAAAATGAAATAGTTTCTGCAGCTTTGCTATGACCTTTGGGAGCCAGAGTTGTATCCTATGCCTCTGAGAAGAAGAGAAAAGTAAATGCACCCATGTACTTTGCGGATACTGATGCTCATTTCGAGAAATCAGTAGGGTTCTTCAAACACATGAGTAATCATTTCTTATTTATTATAAGAAGAAAATGGGAGAGCCTGTTGTGAATATCTCTCTCTCTCTCTCTCTCTCTCTCTCTCTCTCTCATGATTTGGCATGCTTGTGTGAGCACATATGTGTGCATTTTTGTGACATGAGATAATTCTTGAAACCCATTAAACCCATTAGGCAAAATGATTGACATATTATAATAGATGCATAAGAGCTGCTGGATTTAGTTTCCATTATTAATTTTCTTAAAAAATAAGGCAGAGGCCCTAGCTTGAGAATGTAGCAAATCACCACAACTGTCCTTGCTAGCACCTCATTATGCAAGTCAAGGTACCCTTTACTTCACTGTATTACCCTCCATGGATTAATCCTTTCCTAGTTTAGCCTTGGGCTAAATTTCCAACACTAGAATATCATCTTTGTCTTAGTAAAGGTGGGCTGGCTTGCATCTGCTCTCTGCCCCTGCTTTGGCCCCATAGAATGACCTGATATGGTAGGAATGGTTGTGCTCTGAGCTATCCAGAACTGGCTGAGTTTTGTCCCTGTTTTCCACACTGATCCCCAAAATCAGTGCTCCCATCTGCAGATTCTCACCCTGGCTTCAATTTCAACGACGTGGTGTGGATGTGGACCATATCACTGTGTGATCCAGAAACACCTCTGAATAGGACCCTGACCCTACAAACCTTTATCCGTACTGTGAATTACTCCATTCATTCATCCGTTTCCTCATTTTCCTCTCTCCACACTCCTTACTATGCAAGCAATATCTTCTCCCCCCAATTACCCCAATTTTTTATCTAATTACTTTAATTCCGTTTAGAAAACTTTTACTAAAAGCACAAGGAAATGATAAAGCCTTGTTCCCATTTTCAAGGAGCTGGGAATGCAAACACATAAGGCAATATACGACTATGAAACAGACTGCAGTCCTGCTAAGTAGTCCTCTGCTGAGTCCCCTTTGAGTCTTCAGTTACTTGGCTGATATGATAGCTTTAGACCCATGTAGCTGCCTAATGTCTAATCATCACATGTTAGATAATCCCCCAAATTCAGTTTTTCACTGATAATAGCTACAACCAGGTGCTCAACAGCAAAATATGGCAAGTGAATACCATATTTACCAGAACAAGCAGTGACTATACCCATTAAAATAGGATGATAGAAGGTTTTCTGTATTGTACAATGTTTCCATTCAAGGAATTGGTTCTCTTTTTAAATTACTTCCACTTTTCTCTGAAATAAACCAAACGCAAACAAATCAGGTGATCTGAATGACATGGATTGATCTTTAGAAATATGAACACTAGGGATATTTTAAATGGTTTCATTAGCTAGGTGTTTTTGATGATGCATATAGCAGTAATTTTGAGGTGGGAATTGTTGATTATTATAAGAATATGATAGTAGATAAATACTGAAATTTTAGAAATGACTTATACATACAACATTACAAAGAGTCTTCCTATCTCATGTGCACATTTGACTGTGAACTAGATACAGAGACAGAAACAGACAGACAGATGACATGGAAAAGGAAGGTACAGATCATGATGTTTTCTCATTCATTCCAAAAAATATTTTATTCAAAGTATCAAGCATATGCCTTCTTATTAACAATTCAATACCAATGTCCCAAGCATAAATAAGGGTCCAGCGGCTTCATCTGATTTAACCAATTCTACATCTGGATGCAAATAAAGAGTTAGCAGAGAAGAGGCAAGGAGACATTTAGCACATTTTATAATTACTCAAGATATAAATACGATTATCTTTTTAAGAAATAAAATCCATACTAAATTTTCTGCACCTATCTCATCTATCCTGAACTTTGCCCTAACGCTGTTGACTCTAATAATTCTTTGCAAAATACATACAGCATATAGACCCTGTCATTAAAAGTTGTTTGCATATAATTCTGTCCTGTGTCAACCTCAGCTGCTCCACCACACAGTGATTACATATTTGCCATGACTTACAGTACTTTGGCTGGGCACTTTAGTAAAACCGACAGGGCTGAAAACAGCAATTCAGACATGGTCTCTGATACTAAATGATCACTTTGTTATTAAAACTCCCATCAAGTAAGACAATATGCACCGAAGAAAACATGCATCCTATCAAATGGGTAGCTCTTGCCTCCCATGATGGTTGGTCCTAATCCCTTTTCTCGTCATTGTCGTTTCGCTCTGCATGCAAAGTCTATCTGTGGGGTCTCTATTGCCTTTTAAGGTCAGGAATCTTTCCTTTTGGACTGACTCATATACAAAAAGTGAACTTACCTGGCTGATTGCAGCTGCTACCACTTTTATCCTTTGCTTCTAATTATTGCCAGATGCAATCTAATTAAACCCACCAGGCGTCTCCCCTCAGGTTAGAGTACCACATAGAATCCCTTGCTAAGGGAACAACAGAATGCCAACTATGTAATGAACCCTTCATGAAGAACTTGACAAGTAGGCTTTTAAAGATGTTTTTCATCGTTATAATAGAAGAAATGAGAAGAAGTTAGCTGAAATTGTGTAGGCAGTGACATACAAAATTATTCTGTCAATTTGTTGCTCAGGAGAATATTTATTACCGCAAAGGTTTTCTCTCCCCTTAATCTAACTGAAAATCCTATTTACTTGTTATACTATATATAGCAATAAAACTAAAAAATACCATGTGTTATTTTTCAAATCGACACTCTCTTTTTCTTTTGCTTTCTCAAGGATATTCTTGTAATAATTAGTACTTAGACTATTAGCATTTTGGAACTGATGCAAAATTTTCTTCATAAAATAAATAATTTCCATGTTTGTGTGCGTGTTGTGTGTATGTGCGCGTGCACGCGTGTGTGTGTGTGCATGGTGTTGGCGATTCTTGTATTTGGGCTAGTGTGTTCATGTGTGTGGAGACACAGAACTGGCTGAGAGCACAGGCTCCTCCTGGGACAGATGATATGTTGGGAAAGTACTGCTTGACAGACCAAGCCTAGATGAAGGCATACTTTCTCTGCTCATTTCTCAGAGTTCTGTCAGAATCTGTACCCTTGTTAAGGAAGAGCTCAGTTCTTTATGCTCCACCAGATATAGATTAAGGAAGTGCTTTACTTCTGTATACTCTTTGCTTTGATTCTTTATACTTCTTTATATATAAATATATTTATATATAAAGAAGTATATACATTTATATATAAAGAAGTATATATATATAGCAAATATATATATATATATATATATGCTTTTTATTGAGGCATTGTTTAATGCAAGGTGAGGTAGGAGTTTTTCATAATCATGTACGTGAGTAAAGGCGGGGTCAGAGTTGAGGTAATGCTTTTTAGTCTATAAAAGCCCTACAAAATAAAGCTTGTTATGTAGTTGTTCACACTCTGCATCCTCTGTGTCCTGATTTGCGCGAGTCCTTACCCAGGGACTTTAACGACTAGACACTGACACATGCACTTGAGAATTGAAGGACAAGGTACAGAAATCCTTCTGCTCCTTTTCTCCTATCTTGGATACAGAGTTCTCACTCAGCTAATCAGACTTGCAAAACAAATGCCTTGATAAGTGGAACCATCTTTCCTACCTGAACCCATTTTTAAAATAACTAGTTCCAAGTGACTTATAAGCTATGTAGAACTGTGATGAAAGACAGTATTTTTCCTTTTGCTAGTAAGTTGCTTGAAGACGTACAGATGTTAGATACATTACTAAAGAAACCTGTGTAAATATCGTAAGAGCTATAAATAAATTTTCAGTGGTTCCTAAAAAAAAGGAATGTTATTTATTTTAGATGTCAATGATTAATTGTGATCTTGAGTAATCTCGTTCATTGCTTAATTGGTGCATATAAATATTAGGTTTTTATATACATATTATAATCATGTTATATTTTTATAACTATAATTTCTAGATGCATATGAAAGTAAAAAACTTCAGTTTAAAATCTCAGAGTAATAAAATTACAAATATTGACTGTAGAAGACTCTATGAACTTATCTGTGAATTTTTACAATAATATTTTATTTCTAACATCTATGATCATGTTTTATTTTCTTTGTAACACTAAATATTGCATATGAAATTATGACAGTACTATTAAAATAATATATTTAAATATATATTCAAATTAGTTTTAGGAGGGGAGAGGCAGGAAGGGGAGCAGAGAAAAATGTAGAGCTCAATAAAAATCAATAAAAAGGATAATTTTCATAATTCATCTCAAAATAACATTTCCTTTAAAATCTGAGAATGTTATAAAATGGTTATTTATATGATTAATTTTTATGAAAGCAATTCAATAAAATCCTGAACAAATATAGAACTCACATCATAAAAGGAAATAAAGCATTTATTTTTTAGATTTTTCTACCTTGATGAAGAATCTCTTCATTGAATGGATTTTTATATTACAATGAAATAACTTTTTTCTTTTATTGTATTGGAAAAAAACAAGCTCAAAGTGTATTTAAATAATAATGATCTTCTTTAATAATATATTAACTTATATTTTGTACTCAAATGTTATGATGTATACCCATATTTTGCCTTCATTTTGAAGGAAATATACTTCATTAGTATATTTTTTATTAACTTTTTAAGAATTATGTATAGACTAACACATGGCTTAAATTAGTTTTATGTTTGGTAAGGATCATGATAATTGCATATTTCTTTTCATCTTAGTGTTTATGGATGGATTTGTTGTAAAATTTTAGCCTTTGTGGCTCACATTCCACTGACATATCTTAGCTTAAATTCCTAAAGTTTTGATCATAAGCCTGTAACACACCGTGGTAAACTCCACCTATTATTTGTACAAGATACGACTACTTCTTCAGAAAGAATTCAATATATTTTCAAATACCCAAATTAATACACTCTGGGATTGAATTCATTTTATTCATACACATTCTTAAAGATCTGCCGGGTTTATGCTTTTATATTTTCTTCCCTGAACTTGCAAAGATACACAGCAAGGCTACAATAACTAGTTTAAAGTAATAACAAACCAATTGTATTCGCAGGATCCATTTTCAGTGACACAAACCATCTTTCACGGGACACACTTCATAGTCTCTTAACACAAGATGACTTGGCCAAAAAGTTAGTGTTTGCCAAATTGCACCTCCATTTATATATTGTCGTCAACCATAAGGTTTTGAAGCTCTACAACACAGTAGGGCTGATACAGTTTAAATTCTTTATATTTTTAAATCAAATCAGCTTTAACTAATATAGTCTATCAGTAAATGCTATAGCTATTATTTTTTCATATTGGTACACCAGAAAATTTTGGCTGAAAGCTAATCTAGATTCAATAGTTCATAGAAAATAGCAAATTTGTCTTTAATTTGGAAAATTAAAATTAATAATGTAATTGTAATAATAAAGAAAAAGTATGTCTGTTTTTTCGTACTTCCAGTAAAATCTAAACACATAATTATATTCTGTATCCTAAATTAATAGCAAAGCTGTTCACAAAAAGTTGTTTTTTAGGATGAAGTAATTTTGATACTGTAATAATGAAAACCATTAGTTTGAATGTTAATTAAATACTAAATAAAAAGGATTTAAAATTTAGCTTGGATGTTTATTGGTCTACTGTTTGTTTTGTATCTAAAATGTTATACATATATCAATAAACATGAGTAATAAATTATGTGAGCTATTAGGAAAGTAATGTCATGAAATCTACGATTTAATTGGTAACATATTTTATATTCAAAAGAATAAAGTAAAATGTATTTTCAGACATTTCACAGCCTTTAAAGTAGCATCTATAGGAAACTTCATTTTTATAACATATATATGGTAAAATGTTTATTTTCATAATTTCAAAGGAAATCTGACACATGGATACTTATAATATTTAATTAAGTGAAACAGATTTTACTGACACCATGGTTTGTGTGATTTTTAAAAAAAGACTACATGGTTATTGAAGAAAACAACACAAAAAGATGATTTTGTAAGAAACTTATTTCTATGACTTTGTTTTTTCCTTTTTGTTCAAACTTAACATCCATATCCTTTATCCTAGAGAAAAGTTATGTGTATCTATACTTAAAACACATTTTACAAACGGAATATATTGCAAGTTTACAACAAAAACATTTCACCAAAAAGCACTGTAACACATTTTATTTTACTGCTTTGGGCTACTTTGATACACAAAACACAAACAGCTAACAGTTACAACCATTAAGATATCTGTAAAAGGTAGACTTCTGTTATTGTTCAACAGGAAGTATGCAAATACATATATGCACAATTGTTATCAATAGCATTACTTTATAGTTATTAAGAATGTTTGGGAAAATTTTGCAGTGATTAAGGGTTTCTTACCAGTAGTCACAACAATAAGCTTGTGGGCCTCATTTCTTGAGTCTTGAAGCATTTTCTCCATGTTTGGTTAAAGAACACTAGACACTCCCTCACAGCACGAAACAGCTTTGTATTATATCTATTTTCACAACAGGGTACAGCAAAACTGCTTCATGGTCATAATCCTTCCCTGATGGAGTTTGAAGATTTGTAAAACACATAAACTTTGATTACAAAGGTAAATATGAACATCTAGGAGTTGTTTCCAAGGTTTAAAGTATTTGCTTCCAAAATTATGCTCCTTTTCATAATTTGAAATATAAAATTTCTGTTTAAACCACACACCGAAATATGAAGCCTAATTTTCGTATCACCTTCAAAGCAATCTAAGATTTTGGTGTGGAATCAGCATTAGGTTGCTTTTCAGAAAGAAACAAAGCAGCTAGTTTCCATACTCATTCACACGTAGAACTGGAGGGATTGCACCTAGGAATAGTCTTTGAATTTATCTCAAGCATAATGACTAACTGGCAAAGAGAGGTCTTTTGTTAACTATAGAGTCAGGACAGAAGTTCAAAGACTAAAATCAGTTAAGTTTGCTTTCAGAATTTTTGGATACGTCTCAGTTGCTATTTGCATATATATGTCTGTGTGTCCATTAGTGTGGAGCTATGTGCATTGTTAATGTGTACACAAAATGCCTCTCTGTGTCCATGCTTAATATCACACACACACACACACACACACACACACACAAAGATTTAAGCCTTCTTTTTCTATATGGTATTTTCCCTCCGATCTTCCATCCCTCTGCAATTCTCCGAGATAAAATAAAGGCTCTGGATAACATGTAATGTACAAAATAATGTAAGGAGTGGTAATATATTAGAACAAAAAGATACAAGCTGTGAGATAAATGTTTCACTTAAAATTGTCCATTTTCTTGTTATTACGTCCTATTTTTCACCCAGTGTGTTCTGTTCTTTTTAATATATTTTCTAGACCCCAGTGAAAATGAGATGACTTCTTGTCTTTGCCTCTTTTACTGTTTTCTTTTCTCATCTATTTCAGCTCTGCTTCTTAGATTGCATATTACATTAATAATTATTCTGAAAATTTTACATTTATCTCATTAAGCATTTTTCCATTGGAAAAAACTTCTATTTTTACTACTTCATGAGAGTGACTCATTACATTTCTTAAGAGTTGGATACCCACATTTTTTTAAAAAGGTAAATAGCAAAACCGTGCTAAAAATATCTTGTATTCTAATAAGCCATTGTCGATATTATTTACTGATGTGTTAAGATGTGACTAAGCATTCAGTTTGTAATATCTGGCTTGAGAGATCATTTTGGGCTCCTGGAGTAGCTTGTAGATATGTTCTTAAAGCTTAAGAAACTGTATTTCCTTCTAAGTCATTAGTATATAGTCATTACACAAATAGACTTTTAGTTAGCAGATTTTCAGATTCTAACAGTTTTCATTCTGAGTGACTTATTGCCCAATAATGAATAGTTTAGCATTGAAAGCAAACACATATATTTTTCCTTTTACTTATCAATCATCATATAAAGTCATTTTTATTTGATCAATGGAAACAGATTTTAGATAACATTAGAAATCAGAATTTTAGGATTGGAAATATGCTGTTCTAAAATACATCTTATTGCATAAGACCAAAAGTCAAAAAATTACACAAGTAAATTACAAAAAAATAGCATGCTAAATACACCATAATAGCAATGTCCTGTTCCACTTACATTCCTATTATATCTGGATGGCTTATTTTGAAATATATTAATATATATAGTTTTATTTAAAAACAAATATACAATGTGTTAGTATTTTAATAGTCTAAAAAATAGCACATTAAAAATTGCCTACCATTCTGCTGTCTTGAGGGGTGTTTCTCTCCCATTTCTTTCTGTTAAACTAAATTTGATCTTGCCTAAAGGTGTGGTATACTTATATGTGCAGGGACTTCAATAATTCATACTTTTGACATTCAGACATTATATGACCCAGTGACTATTCTTAATTAGTTGGGGAAGGAAGCATCTGTATGGATTCACAAATTATTTTAAACATTCTTTTAAATATTTTAAATTAGAGCTTCCAATTAAAATTGTACATGTCACATTGTCTCATTTAATTCCGCTGTTCTTTTTAGGAAGCATGGGCTCAGCTGAACAAGCCTCATTGATGTGAGCTGAGCTCAATTAGTTTCTGATGTTCTGCCAAATTGCCTCATTACCTGTCATGCAAACACCACTGACACTTCTAAAGTTGAGCTCTTTGCATCTATATTATTCTCTTTAGACCAAAAATAATTATTCTCATTAGAGTAGTAAAAATAAGCAATTTGCTAATAAAGAGTAAACCAATATGTTTGCAATATAAATATAGAAAAATGTGTTGATGAGATTTATAAATTAGTCTGTGTGAACTTGCATATGAATGTGCCCACACAGAAGTGTGTGTGTGTGTGCGTGCGTGTGTGTGTACATATACAAGAAGCTTTTCAACTTATATGCATACACTGTAGAACTTTCATTAAATCCTTAGAGGTTTTCTATGATTGCTTTGTCTGCTGGGTTTTCCTTTTGCTTACAATATATTGACAATGAGAGCAGCAAAGAGATGTCCGTTCTGCATCTATTTGAATTTTCAACGCACTTTACCCTAGGACCAGGAAACCTGCAGCTGATACATTTCTCATAGCAACGGAGGATTCAGAATGGCTTAAACTGCACCTAGACTACATTCTGGCAAAGAGAGCATGAACAACTACCTCCCACAATCTTTTACCACCTATCGAAACAATGACCCTGGGTAAAGAAGTCTGTGGATTTTTAACCATTGAGTTCCTAGTCACTCAAACAGTTTTGCTGCCCTCTCCTTTCCCTTGATTGCCTGTTTCACAGTGAAATAGAATGAAGGAAAGCGAGGAGCAGCTGGTTAAGTGATGGTGTTTTCCAAGTTGGTCTGTAAGCATCTACCAAAGCGAGGCGCCATTTTCCTGTGTCCTCAGTGACTGGCGGAAGAGCACTGACAGAGGGAAAGTCTTGCGTCTTGTTAAGTGCATGGCAATGTGATCTTGCTCTCAATGTTTCTGTTCACCAGCGACTTTTGATCCCAGTTGCACATTAGAGTCACCTGGAGGGTTTTTAGAACATCTCCTCTTTTCTGGGCTGTCCCACCCAGCAATCAAGTGAGGATAATGGGGCAGGGGCCTGGAGATAGGCGAGTTTGGTGAAAGCTCCCCTGATGATTCTACTGCATGAAGAGTCAAGAAAACCACTGGTCCATAGGCAAGAGATCATCACAGCCACCCATAAAACCACACAACTTTCTTTGGTCCTTAATCCTGTACTTTATTTTTAAAGAAAACCTCAAAGGAGTCTTTTAAAATAATGATATCAAATAATAAAAATAATTTTATCAAATCTTATTTAATATATTTATATTTTAATACTAACACTTGGATTTCCTAAGGTTTTTAGTTCTATTTTTGAAGAAATTCAGTGAATTCAAGTGACTAAGTATTTGTATAACTAAAATGTGCTTTTTTACATCTGCCTTAGGATAAAAGGATTTTTTTCTCTTCTATATAAGATTAAATGTAAAAAAAAAGTAATAATCCACTGTTGCCTAGATTACAAACCTGGGGTAATTATTAGGCTATTGGACCATCAGAGTTTCTCTTCCACGCATTTTATGTTGATGGTATAATTCATTCATTGTTAGTTATTAGTGTTTTGGAAAATATGAATCAGCTGGAATCTACAAATACTGAACGAATGGTAAGGCTTGCAGGATAAAGCAAATCTGCTCATGTGTTGAAGGTTCATGCCCTCAGCAAGTTCCACAGCAAACTTTAATTTCAGTACCCTTTCTGTTTAGTAGGTATAATCGTCAAACATGAGGAGACTGAGAAAACAATATAATGAATCCCTGCTTCGCTTCACTCTGTGTGACATGGGATGTCCTTATCTTCTATACCCTCAAATGAGACATTGTGAAAGAGAACTGTTCTCCACTGTACACAAAAAAGGGTTAAGTGGCATAAGTGTCAACGTGGACACAAACCAATGCTTTTATCATTAATTTATTCTCAGTATTTGACATCTTTTAAATTTACAGCAAAATTTAAAAGTTGCTCTTCCCTCCTCCCCTTCCACTCCCTCCCCACCAAGCTCCCCTTGGCTCATGGATCCATTCCTCCCCCTTCACAAAAGGGCAGGTTCTTATGAATATCAACAAAACATGTTTAAGTAAGACCAAGAACATGATAAACAGGATGCCAAAAGCTATAAAAAGAGTCAGAGAATCCCCTGATCCCCCTGTTAATAGTCCTAGAAGAAGAGCAAGCTACACCACCGTAACCTATATGCACAGAACCTAGGTCAGCCATGCAGGCTCCCTGGTTGTTGGTTCAGTGTCTGTGACTCCCTGGGAAGCCAGGTTAGTTAACCTTGTGAGTTTTCTTGTGGTGTCATTGACCCCTCTGACTCCTACAATCCTTTCTTTCCCTCTTTTGCAGGATTCCCAGAACTCCCCCTGATGTTTGGCTGTGGGCCTGCATCTGTTTCCATCTCTGGAAGGACTGTGCTTAAAGATCGTGGTACCTCTCTTTGTCTTCTGGATACTTACTGGTCCATCTTTACAGTGCCATAAAAGACCTCAGTAGCGTTTTATGCTGAACTCAATTTAAAAAAAAAATACTTTCTGTGTGTTGTACTAACATGGGCCTTTTATAAGTTCTGAAGCTTGACTCGCTCCCCAAAGAAAAATAATCTAATTGCCCAGTCCAGAGGCACAGAGTAGACAGAGGGTTGTTTACTGTCCCCTTTCCTTGAAATCATCACATATAATTCTAACGTCCTGCCTTTCCTGCCACATTATTGTGAACCTCAAGGAAAAACATGATTGGGACACAGAAGCTAGTTTTAGGGTCTCACTTCATTCAAGAGAGAGAGAGAGAGAGAGAGAGAGAGAGAGTCTCTGTGCCATTGAATGTTGTCGTATTAGTGCCTCTCTTGTGAGGATCCGAATCAGAAAGCATTCAGCCATTTGAATTATCACTTTGGGCCAGGCGATTTTCAGAGAAGGATTTTAAATTCAGGGTTGATACATTGGGAATGATAACTCTTCATAGCGGGAGGATATCGTACGCTCTGTAGGATTTTTAACATCTAGGGTCTATGCCTTTCTCAGAAGTGAGTTCTACCCTCAAACCCATGAAACTGAAAAATCTCCCCACTACATTTAAAATACGCTTAATGATGCAAAAGTTCCACTTCCCTCATTGAAATCCACCAATCTAGTGTTAATACTAGTGTTTAAACGGTATCTTTTATTACTTTATAAATGTCACAGGAATACAGGATTTTAGTTTCATCGTCAAAGTAAATTCCTGCTCGAGACAATTAGAAGTGAGGTTGTAAAATTCAGTTTGACAAGTCTGTTTTTGTCACTATGGAGTGAGCTTCATCTAAAAAAACCTGGTCTATGAATAGATAACCAAGCATTATTTCTCTTCTCCTTCCTTTTGCAGCAAGATACTTGATGCAGCTCCCAGCCTGTCACTTCTGTCTCTTGTGTCGTTACTCTACTAGAAGGATTGATGATCTCTGTGACCCGGAGATGGTGAAAAACAGGATTGGAAGTTACAGCGTCAGCTTTGTGGGAAACCTCAGGGTGGTGTTGCATTGGCTATTGGAGTTTCCTTTAATATTTTTAGTTGGATGATAACAACCATGGTGGAAATATTTATTATCATAAAGATCTCTTTATAGAGATATACCTACGTTACATGTTGAGAGGCAATAACTTGGGTGATAGAAATGACTTGTCGATGTCATGTGCTTTCAGTGTCAGAGCCCCTATTAAACTCTTCAAACACTTCTACTTCAGCCTGCTTTTTCTTTTGTTGTACTTTCCTGTCTTTTCTAATACTGTGAAAAACATATGGATTGTTACATGAATGCAAAAGAAAAATCCTAATACTGTAATACTCATTATATATGCAGGCAGTTAGGGGATTTTCCATGACTTTATATATGTTTTTCTTGAAATTTACAAACAGTTTTATGAATAATTATTTGGGGATAGAGTTCTGAACATACACTCAGAGGGCTTAGCTAATTCAAAAAGGATTTCAAAAGTCTGTTCAATTTTCTATTAATAGTATTTGTTCTGAATTTTATTTTACTTCTTAGATGAGGTGAGTAACAATGAAATAGTCATGACAAAAAATCATATATTTTTCAGAAGAAGCTTATTGTAACATGGTGTAATTTTAATAGGGTCGCTATTTTTCCTTCACATGTATCTTAAGTGCATAGCCAACCTCAGAGTATAGTTTCCAATTATTAATTAACAGTGGTCTTCATTTTCATTCTGTGACATCTCTTCTCTGTCTTGGAAAAATTTCACTGCACCTAAGACCATTTACTAAGCAGTTAGAGGATGAAGAAGGCAAGATATATTCATTAAAGTTTATTTCCTTTCTCTAAACTAGTTTCTATAAGATCTCAAGCGATTTTAGCAGTTTTATATTCTCTCTGTGATTGCAGTGCCTGATAGTCCCTTGGCATCCACTTCAATGCTATTTAGTTTTCAGTTACTTTCAGCAAATTTTTGTCTCATAGCTTTAAACTATGATCATATCTTCTTTGTTTTGTTTTGCTTTTCTTTTTGTTCTTTTTTACTTAGCTAACTGTGTGTGTTAATTTTATCTTAAGCTCTATGCAACTTGGTGGACTACTTAACCATAAACCAACAAGAATGCATGAACCAAGAAACAATATTTGCAAACTTGATAAATGAATCCAAATCCTACATAACTTTTTAAGCTGGACATGTTGAGCTCAATACAAATTTCCTCACTGAAATTTTATGTTGTGCCAATGTGATCAGTGCATCTATCATTGAGATAATAAATTGAATAGGGCAACTGTCCTCGTGGTATATAGTAAAAACAATTGATGCCCCAAGTACATTAAGTCCTTTTATAGTGGAAGCTCAAAATTTTTTCTACACTCCTATAACTTGACTGCAGGCTCAGGCACATTATGGGTGTGAATTATCTGGGTTACAATGACAGAGTAATGGCACTTCCCTCAGGATAGACCTCAAGTAAAATAGTTTAGAATATATAGTCTTCTGAACAACTTGGAGATTTTGTCTTTCAAATGAAAAGTAATGTCATGATTTAGAAAAAGAAAATATGTCCCTTGAGATTTCCTTTAATTCTTATACTTTTAGAAGAAATTAGCATAAAATTATAAGTAATGTGGCAATCTCTCCACTGAGACAGCTTGGCAGTGTATGTTGATGTCCATGAGGTAAGGTTTCCAACTCTAACCGTCATCAAGATAACCATGTTATAGTAGTAAACAGAGAGAGTTGGGGATAGATGCGAAAATCAGCTCTGGTTGGGAAGCATGCACCTGAGGTGACTAGCTATGAAGACCAAGAAAGAGCTGACATAGGCTGTTCTAGGGCAGTGGAGCCAAATCATATCAATGTCTTCTAAACAGAAGCCCACCAATTATCATTTAAATGTCTGATACTTCTCCCAGATTCAGTTGATTTATACGTTTTCTGCATGAGTCCCAAACAAAATAAATTTGGGGGGGGCTGAGTTATAGAGTCACTCCGTTCTTATGTAACCCACCTTTCTGCAAGAGAATCTGTAGAAATTTGATTTGTCTAATCTCATCAATTTGTTGGTGCTCTGGTCCAGAACTTTTCTTGACAACACTGTACAGAATCCATGTGTGGAAACAGAGATGGACCCTTAAACTCCATCTCATAGGTCAATGTGTGCATGCCACTGCTCTGACAATTAAAGGATTGTGACTCAAATCTGTTAGGTGAGAAAATTTTCCTTTATTTATGACCCAGTGAAAAAAGAGAGGGTCCTAACCTAATGGTTTTCCCCTCTGTGCTTTTTGTTCACTTTTTGTAAAGCAGCCAAAATTTCTCCACAGTCTGGAGGAGAGTGTATGGAAACTTCACTTAGCTGAAACTGATGTTAACGGGGTATAGTTAATGACTGTTTCTGGCTGGCATAGCAGCAGTGACAGGGTCAGCTAGGTCATGCATGGCTTCAGTAAATGCTTTGTCCCTGATAGGAAGGAGAGAATGATAAGGACACAAAAGATAGTTGAGTCCTTCTTTTGGACTCCAAAGACACTCTCCTCCCCTAGGCGTCAACTTTCTCTTTTTCCTTTATTATTATTAATTTTTTGTTACACTCTGGTGCCATCACGAAATCTAGCCACCTTTTTCCCTCTTTTGTATGGCCTCCTTTCTTCTTACATAGTCACCATTTCCACTACGAAGAAAGCCTATCCCTTAGATTTTCTGCATTTTATTATCCAACAAGAACTTATATCTACCAAGAGACAAAGATGAAGTTGTTGAAAACATTTCATTTAGACTAAGGACTCTATAGGTGGAATCAAGACAACTGTAGATTAATGTAGTTTGGAGTCTTAAGTGGTAAACTCAGCTGAGTTTATTCCCTCATTATGAAATGTTGCTGATATTTCACAGTTCCATATCCAGGAGCCCCTCAGTTTTTAGTTCCTAGAACTATCTGCTGTGGGATAAATACTCAAGCTGCTGGACAAAAATTGGATTCTTAAAAATCAGCAAGAGTTCAGTGACTTCCACTTGTCAAGTTCATGGATGTTTTCCCATGTTGCATTCTGACTGCAAGGTTTGATACTTTGCTGCACTTTTTACACAAATGTGTTTCTTATTTCACATTTGCTGACGTTGTTCATTTGAATTCTTGTGCTTAGCTATTTTTGAGAAGACTCTTTTTTTCCCTTTTTAAAAATGATTCTTGTCTTAACTTTGCCTTTTATTGCAGAGTGTATCAATTTCTCAGAACTTAACAAAATGGTAGAGATATTGCAAAAACTGGCACCGGATGCTTCCTGGCTCTGCCACTTTCTTGGCAAGGAATATGAAGTCTCTGAGCTTAGGTTTTCTTTTTGATGAGAATCATTTATTTGGAAGTGTCTTATAATTTAAGAGGTAAAATTACGATATTTAAATACCAAGCATGGTGTATAATAGTTTTTTAAAAAACACAAAATTTCTTTTCCTTTACTGTTTTATAGCTTCTATGCTAATTAGCTTCTTGGCAACCCATCAAAAGCATCCTAAGGATCATACCAAGTCTGTGTTCAAATTTTGGCTTTGTAATGATCCCATATTTATACCACATTTAACCATGAGCTGTTGTTATCAGTGACAAATATTTTCCTGATAGTATTAATTTATCAACTGCTGTGCATTGCTTTTATAAATGTATTACCTTTTTCATTCTAGTTACATGAAATGCTATTGTTTGGGCAGAATGAACATGTTGAAAACATTCCTTCTGAATGATACCATTTTGGAAGACTATATAAGAATAGATATTGCTTAAAAGAAAACATTTTAACGGATAATAATTCCAAACTCAAAATTGTTTCATTTTTTATTTTGTGAACTGCAATCTGAAGATTCTCTTCAAATCAAACTTACCAAATTATCTATGACTGGTTCTAATGATGCCTTAATGGGACTTTTTAATTAGTCACAATTTTTAATTAGTTACAATGTACCACTAATAACAAAGTCCAATGTGTTTGACTATATTCTTCCTTGGTAGTTTTGCATTAATAAAAACTCAGTGTGTGTGTGTGTGTGTTTGTGTGTGTGTGCATGTATGCATGTGTAAGCAATGTCTCATGCATATATATATATAGAGAGAGAGAGAGAGAGAGAGCACATAACCATGAAACCATATGAAACTTGAGTCTCGAGAGAGTTAGAAAAATCTGAAGAATTCGCAGTTATTCCTGTGTACTCTTGGCACGAGAAAAAAGCACTCTAAGATCTGTAAAAAAGTACTGAGTTTATCTGAATAAGGAAAGGTTTGCTGTGAACCAATACAGTTCACATAACAGTCTCTGAGTCCCAAACCATGGAGAAAAAAAAAAAAAGGTTGTATTTAATTTGGTTGATGACTGTGACAATGCTCTGGTGTTAGTGAGCATGAGGACTTAGTATGTGGCTCTAAGGCAGATGGCATATCAGACTCTCTGTGGGTATTGACAATGCAATTGCACAGGACACAGTAGCACAGGATATAAGTGAAGACATGGTTTCATGCCAGTTTATATTTGGGGATAAGAATGACATCTACATGACAGATATTAATTTTCAGTTACAGGCAGGTTAATTTGGGGTTCAAACAACACATTTCTTATCCTTGCCAATCATTGTTTTCCATTTCCGTTGTCCTTAGTATGAAACATTGAGTATAGCTATGTTCTCTCTTGTATCTGAAACTGACATTGTCTCATAAAAATCTAGCTAAATTAAAATAATCTTTGTTCCTTATTTAAACGGAGAAACAAGAGGAAATGTAGGAGCCTTGCAGAAGTCAATTTTTGCTTGTAGAGTTTAAAATAGCCTATTTGCACTCATCGCTTATAAAGGTGTGAAGTGAAGGGAACAGAAAGTATTAGACAGGTTATTAAAAAAGTATTTTATAAAAAATCGTATATGTTACACTATACCCTTTTGGATGTGAAATATAGTATAAATAAAATATAAATAAAGGTTAAAATATAGAGTTCACACATGTAATATGTTAGAAAGCCAATGAAGACATTTAAAAACCAAATTAGGGATGGGATATAATTTGTTTGGTAATGTGGCTTGCCTTGCCAGCGTGCAGACAAGAGTTTGATCCTCAGAAGCCACATTTACAAAAAAGGCCAAGAATCGGTAAAAATAGCGATCTTACCAAAAGTAAGTAAATCTACAGATTTAATGCATTGCCTACCAAAATCTCAGAATATTATTCACAGATCTCAGAAGGATAATACTCAACTTTATATAGAAAAACAAAAAACACAGGATTGCCCAAACAATCCTGTAAAATAAAGGAATGTCTGGGGTCATGACCATCCCTGACCTCAACAAACACTACTATAGAGCCACAGTAATGAAAATAGCTTTGTATTGGCATAAAAATAGACAGGAAGACCGATGGAATAGAATCAAAGACCCTGATATCAATCCACACAGGTGTGAACATCTGATTTTTGACAAAGAAGCTAAAATTATAAAATGAAAGTATCTTCAACGAATTATGCTGGCATAATTGGATGTCAGCATGTATTAGAATGCAGATAGATCCATATCTATTGCTATGCACAAAACTCAAGTCCAAATGGATCAAAGAATTTAACATAAATCCAGGCACACTGAATCTCGTAGAAGAGAAATTGGGAAGTAGCCATGAAGGCATTGGCACAGGAGATTACTTCCTAAATATAACTCCAGCAGCACAGACCCTGAAAGCAATTAATGAATGGGACCTTCTGAAACTGAGAAGCTTCTGTAAAGGAAAGGAGACAGTCAAGAAGACAAAACATCAGCCTACAGAATGGGAAACAAATCTTTACCAACCCCACCTCTGAAAGAGGCCTGATCTCCAAATTATATAAAGAACTCAAGAAACTAGACATCAGAAGACTACATATCCAATATAAATGGGGTACAGATCTAAACAGAGAACTCTCAACAGAGGAATCTCAAGTGATTGAAGGATACTTAAGGAAATATTCAACCTCCTTTGTCATCAGCGAAATGCAAATCAAAATGACTCTGAGATTCCATGTTTTGCCAGTCAGAATGGCTAAGTTCAAAAACTGTGATAGCATCTTATACTGCACAGGATGTTGATGAGGGGGAACACTCCTCAATTGCTGGTGGGAGTATAAGTTATACAGTTATTTTGGAAATCAATATGGTGCTTTCTCAGAAAATTGTGAATCTATTTATCTCAAGACACAGCAATACCACTTCTGGGTATATGCCTAGAGGATGCATACTCATAGCACAAACATTTGCTCAGCTATATTCATAGCAGCATTATTTGTAATAGCCAGGACGAGGAAACAACCTATATGCCCTTCAACCGAAGAAAATATAAAGAAAATATAGTACGTTTACATAATGCACTACTACTCAGCAGAAAAAAAAATAAAAATAAAAAGCAATGATTTCTTGTAATTTTCAGCCTGATGCACAAAACTAGAAAAAGACATCCTCAGTGAGGTAACCCATACCCATAAAGATGAACATGGAATGTATTCACTCATAAACAGATATTAGACATAAAGCCAAGGACAACCAGCCTACAGGCCACAATCCCAGAGAACCTAGGAAACATAGAGGTTCCTGAGAGACACCTCCATGGACCTGCCTAGGAAGGGGATAAACGACAAGATCTCCAAGAAAACTGGGAACATGAGGAGTAGGTGGGAAGGAAGGAATTGGAGAAGGGGAGGAGGAACGGAAAGCGGAGAAAATTCAGACCATATTCCTATCCAAGCAATTAAAATGAGAAGGATTTTGTAGTTAAAGAAAATGTCAGGAAACCTGATGAGCGCTTCTAGTCCATGAATTCCAGTGGCAGAGTTAAGTATATATTATCATAACTCCAGCTAAATCTATTTAGTGAGTGTGATGCGAGAGAGAGATAGAGATAGAGATTCTCTCTCTCTCTCTCTCTCTCTCTCTCTCTCAGAGAGATATGTTGGGAGGTATTCAGTCCCACTGAGAAACCCAAGTTTGTATTTGCATTAATTAAATAAAATTTACCTGGGTCGGGAGACTGAATGAGTAACCAGTTGACAGAAACTAATCATAGAGCCTCAGACGGCACCTGGGACAGAAAGAAAAGAGTCACCAGGGAGATGCGGGCTAGACATGGAACTGCAATGAACGTAGAAGAAACAGAATTAAAGAAAGGTAAAAAGCACTGAGGAAAAATTCAGATGAGGGGAAACTGGTTAAATTAAGTTAAAAGAACTAGTGGGACAAGCCTAAGCTAAGTCCGAGCACTCATAATTAATAATAGTTTCCATGTCTTTATTTGGGAGTTGATTGGTGGCCCAAAGAAAGTACAAACTACAGAGACAGAGACACAGACGCATAGACAGACAGACAAACCCAGAAAGGGAGAGGAGAGTGAGTCTTTCTCTCTTTTATCCAATGAAAGAGGGATGATTGCTGAGAAATGACACCCAAAGTTATCTATCCTCTGAGCTCACATATATAAGCTTGTGCACATGTATGCATACATGCACACACACACACACAATTATTAAAACTGAATTTAGAGGTCTACCTCTTACTAATGTCACCATCTTACATAATAGCCCCCTTTTTTAGATTACAAAATACTAAGAGCTAGAAGATTTTTTTAAAAATGTGCTTCCTGGAAGACTTTTGATTTTACAAGAGCCGCCCTCTCTTTTTTCTTATTCTTGTCTCCGCCCAGGTCTAAGCACCAGCTTTTCTCAACCTCTGATTAAGATCTGTGGCAGCTGGGATTTTGAGCCTCCTCTAGCACGTGAGGAAATGGCCCTTCTGAGGACTGCCTGCTCTCTACCTCAGAGCCCCTGCAGCTAGGCTTACAAGAGGGAAAACTTTCTAAGGGCGCCCTGTGAGTGGACTGCTGGGAGGTTGCTGGAGTAGAACACGCAGCATTTTCCTTGCCTGGTGGCCATTGTATCAACTCGATACTACTACTACTACTACTACTACTACTACTACTACTACTACTACTACTACTAATAGTAATAATAATAATGTCACCTCCCTCTAAGCCCAAGGACAGGAATTGACACAGAGAAGCAAAGAAGATGAGAATGAGACAGGGCTCAAAGGGAGGGGAAACATTTTCTACCGACCATATCTTCAGAATTGTCATGGCTTGGCCTAGAGAAGGTTGTTGTTTATATTTTTGTAATAGGTCATGAGGAAGCCAAGGCAATAAACTATACTGTTCAACTGTACTTATAAAAAAAGACTAAAACATTAAAACATGTGAGACTGTAGGCACCTTTAAAATATGTGTGTTGTCTGTTTTAATACAACACATCTCTGAATGCATTCAAAGCAATAATGCATACATTAGACAATATTGCCTTTTAGGAATATTTTAAATGCCTTGTAATGATTTTTTTTGGCTCTACGTTTGTATAGATGATAAATACACCCAGGGCCATGCAGCATATCTATGATGAATCACTGCTGAAAATGTAGTTTTTTTGACTTGAGATGGACGTAAACATCTCTGAAGTCATCTAACTCAGAAAGAGTCGACTCACAAACACGCAGCTCCCACCAAAGGTTTATATATTATTTCTTTCCACATTTGCCAGCCTCACTGTTCTATTGCTTGAGGCAATGAAATAGCTTTCGATAGCACACCCACTTTTAGTGCCTCTCTGACAGATTCTCATCAATGCAAGTGAAATATGGGCCCTGGCCCTTGTGAGGTGCTGTGACCATGGTGGTCAGCTGGCCATGGTTTCTGCACATGCTACTTGAGTGCTTTTGTAGGCTGTACTTTTGCACTGAGGATAACCTATGCAATTCCCACTTCAAGATGTGCAGCTGTTTGATGTGGGATTCCCCTCTGTATGCTGTGGATATCATTGGTTAATAAAGGAACTGCTTTGGACCTATAGCAGAGAAACAGGGAAACAGAGCAAGACTGGAAAAACTAAATGAAATACTGGGAGAAAGGAGACAGAGTCAGGAGAAGCCATGGAGCCACCACTGGAGACAGACTTGCTGAAACTTTGCTGGTAGTCCTTGACCTCGTGGTGATGCACAGATTAATGGAGATATGTTAAATTAAGATGTAAGAGATAGCCAATAAGAAGCTAGATCTAATGGGCCAAGCAGTGATTTAAGTAATACAGTTTCTGTGTGATTATTTCGTGGTTCTGATCTGCTGGGCAGCTGGAAAAAAGTAGCCTTCTCCAACAGCTGTTAGTGTCAACTCAGTAGGAAGGCATATTAGTCTTTTCAGCCTCTCCAGAGAAAACACCTTTATTTCCTGGAGTTATTTGTGAAGAAAGCCAATATCTAAGAGCCGAGGACTTCCTTCCTGTTACTCTTTTTTACATTGGCTAAGTTTCCAGACCCTTAACCAGTGAAACTGATGTGCTAATACACACACATGGGCCGGCACATATACACTCACTCACACATATTCACACACACCTTCACAGACATACACACACACACACACACACACACACAAATATTGGAGTCAGGCACCATTCCTTAGCTGTACCACGATCAGGTTACATGTATATTATATATTGTGTTGGTTCTTCCCAAAGTTACCTGCTTATAGGACAAACCAGGTAGTGACCCCAAAGAAATGCAAATACCACATGATTTCAAATGACTATGATTGTTACTCATGAGCTAGAATTCAATAAACTACAGAACAGTATAAAGATTTGGTGTTTCAGCTGTTGCTGAAGGCTGTCTCTCATTTTGCGTATTTTCCAGTGATGTGAGAGATGAACAGCATAAGCTCTAAGGGAAGGGTACAAGTAAATTCAAAAACGACTGTGGAGATCATGGAGAAGAGAATAGTATGATTTGGGGAGACATTAACTCCTCTCAATATACCTGTTCAATCAGTGAGAGTGAATGAAGTCAAGAGTTCAGTAGGCAGGGCCGGTGAGATGGCTCTGAGTGGAAACACCCTTCACCAAGCCACCAAGCCTGACAATCTGTGTTCAATTTCCAGGGACCTCATCATGGAGGGAAACCATACATTTCCTCCAAGTTTTCCTACGACCTCCACACAGGTGCTTAGCAAGCTAACAACACACTTCCCCACACAAATATACAACAGAAAAAGAAAAAAGAAAAACATGTAAAATGCATTCAGGAAGTCAGGATTTTACTCAGCCTTGTCTTGTTCAAGTTCAGCTCAAGTGGTATGTGATCATATACCACCTTAACATAGCAAAAAAAACCCAAAAACCTTCAAAAACACAAACAAACAAACAAACAAAAAGAGTAGGGGGAAAACAATGCTTAAAAAGAAATACATCAAGTTCTTAAAAGACATAAGGACTACATTTTATTTAGCCCATTATAAACTTTGATAGACAATGACTGTGAGCTTGAGGATACATAAATTAATAGTAATGCTTAGGAACACCACAAACAGTTTATGGAAGAGGAACTCGCTGCTCTACTGATTTTCAAGTATTGAATATATGAATTGAAAATATTAATATCTCTTATAACCTGAAATCTCACAGCATCATGATAAATCTGTGTTTTAATCTTTTTATTCTTTTTCTAAATATAAATTTGTTTTATTAAGTTTGCTATTGTATAGGCAACTCATGAAAGAAGATAAGGTTTTAATTAAGCTAATAAAAATTTTGAAACATTTCTGTTGTATTTCTCACTAGTCTGTTTATACATTAGGATACATTATACATTTTCTGTTGTATTTCTAGCTAATCTATTTATACATTATATTACTTATTTTATTGCTGTCACGTGCACTGAAGAAGAAGATACCCCTGATTATGTTGTTTGTTTTGTTTTTATTAGCAAACGCTGCATTCAACTACGTTTTTGATGACCACTTTGTCTAACACGTTATGAAAAATTAGAGAAAACTTAATTTTAAATTTTATTTTAATGAAATGGAAGCAGTCTGTATTCATTTCCATATTCTAAAAATAATTTATCATGAACATCCATTAAATATGTTAATGGACTTAGTACTTATTTTTGCTTTGATGACATATACATCAATTTTAAAAATACCCCAGCATGAAGCTACACAGTATGCTTTAAAATTATTCTTCTTTACTTGGATTAGGAAGTAATAATATTCAAAATAGTTGCTTTTACTTACTCCTCTGGATTGCTCCTGTAAAATTGGAGGCTTCATTGTAACATGAATTTTACCCAATTTTGCCATTTAATAGTCAAATATACAGGTAACTTTTGAGTATTTAAAGCTGTATTATTTCTTTTTTCATTTAATGGCATTTTCATTTGTTTTTTCATGTGTCGAATTTTAGAAATACACATGTTCGAAATGTTTCAAATGTTACTTTAAGAATTTTCTTCATGGAGATGGGGAGAGTTCAAAAGACCATTGAACAAATGCCTCTTTGGCTATATGTGAATCATGAAAACATCCCATTATTTTTAAGGCATCTAAGTGTATGCACAACAAAATTATGGAATTTTCTTCTTTACTTAATAGCAAACTGATTTTTAGTCAATGAGAGCACTTCTGTGGCTTAACAAAATGTATGTGTATGTGTGTATGTGCGAGCATGTATGTATGTATGTATGTATGTATGTATGTATGTATGTATGTATGTATGTATGTATGTATGTATGTATGTATGTGTGTGTGTCCGTGTGGATATTTGTTCACGCCCATGTAGAAACCCAAAAGCTGACACTCGTCTTTGTAAGACTCCTCACATTATTCACTGAGGCAATATCTCTCGCTGAATCCAGAATTCACAAACTCTGTCTAGGCTGGTTAGCGATCTTACTCCTAGTCTCTGCTCCTAGATGCTCGAACTACAGATAATTATCAAGCAGATTTTATAACTTGCATGGGTTCTGTGAATCTGAACTGTGGTCCTAACAATTGCTAGGCAAGCAATTTATTCACGGGTCAGCCATAGTCTCAAGGAATATTTAAACCTCTGAAATATCATCTTAACTATGACAACCAAGAAAAGTATAATAAAATAATTTCTATTAAAAATGTGGTTTTCCCTCTAGTTAAACAAAAGTAGTATATTATATGGCCTCTACAGTTGTATAATGATGGATAGTTGTTAAATATATCCTGTATTTACATACAAATATTTATAATTCCATAGGAATGAGAATGTGAATACATATATGGTTGCATTCTGCACTTATTTAGGGTGTTCAAAAAATACTTCTTGCTTAAAATAAGAATGTTCATTTATTTGGAAACATCTAAATTTCTATCTAATGTCACAATTTAAATTAATGTATTTAAATATGTAACTGTTCATTTGCTAAATTATGAATGAGTTCATAGCCACTGATTTGGCTCATGATCTTTTATAAAGGGTAGTAGCCATTGCTGTAGGAAAACAGCAGTTACACATTACCTTGGGAATGGAATATTTTAAAACTTTGGGGTTTGGGGAGAACCAAATTCTGGCAGGGTGCTTTTATGTGACATAGTATAATATTAAACACCTTTCTAAAATGATTGCTGCAGCTGTCAGTGAGAGAGCCAGCAACAGTCAGCATGTGTGGGTTTGAAGAACTCATTCAGGCTCTACCTTGAGTGCAGGAATAAGCATCAAATCACCGGCTACACACCACCCTCAATGTGAAACTCCTAATGAAAGAATGTTTCACCATTTAGAAATTTGTGATACTCTGTGTGCTTATGTAGCCTCTGTCCTCAAAGCAGATGAGAAAAGTCTACTTGCTTGTTTCAGCTCTTAGAGTGAGAACTGCCTTTCTTTAGGTGGAGAAGTCACATTGACTGTTTTCTTGTGGTATTTTGAATACATTGCTTATAGACTGTTTATAAAGTCCATAAATCACTAGAGCATATAATTATGATGTCATGAAACATGTGAATTAAGTTGATAAATATATGCATACAAGACACAAGCTAGAAACATACCGACCATTTATTAGCTCAATTTCTGAATACTAATACCCTACAATAGGAACTTCTGGGAACTCGGTATTTGTTCCTGTAGGTTTCTTCAGGTAGGTTAATGTAGCTTGGCTGTAGTGAAGAACTGAATTTTGTTAAATGACAGTCAGAGGGATGAGACAGGTTATAAGACAAGAAGAGGAGGAAGTGATGTGGACAGGCACTCCCGAGATAAGTGTAGTTTCTCCAATCTGTGATATTTCGAGAGCAGAAACACCTTCTTTTTGTTTTGTTTAGTTGTGTTTTTGAGAGCAGTCTTTCACAGTTTCAGGCTAGGTTTAAAAAAATTACAAATTTTTACTAATTGATGGGGCTTTCATAAAGTCTCTTACTCTCTCCATTAGCAAGTCAGTCAAACTTTTTTCCCATGTATGCATTACTTAAGCACAACATTAATAAGGATTGCACTGACCCTGTTAACCTAGCAACTTATATATGAAGAATTTCATAATGTTTCTGGAAGTTCATTCTGGCTACTGAACTCTTTGAAACATCAGATCTCACTTTCGATCCCTTTCCTTTGCAAATCGCTGAACAGTGAACTCCTAACTCACTCAAGCTAAAGTGTCTCCTGCCAGACAAGAACCCCACTTCTATCTAATTGGTAGTGTTTCTTTTCACGATTGGCACTCTTTGTGGCACCCTAACTCATTTAGATTATGTGTGAAGAAGATGTAAGGTTTTAAACTATTAAAAAAAAAGGTGGAAAAATTTAAATACAAAGTTAATTAGAAAATACTTCAAGAACAGACTATTATTCCTTGGTGTTATTGGTATCTTCAAAGAAGCTTGGGAGACAGCAAAATTGTCTTTGAAGAGTGAAGTGAAACAAGAGTCAAATAACAAATGCATTTTTATAATTATTTTCACTTAAACAGTCATTTAAAAATATTCTGTATTGTCATTTACAGAGCAAATAGTAAGCACAAAAATTAACCAATTATGTATTAATAGAAAAAGGTAAAGTCTGTATAACAGTAAAGGGGTCAGCAGAGAGATGCTTCCCGAATTAAGTTACTGCGTTGACCTTCACTTCAAGGCACAAAGCACACACGGCCTGGTCTGCCCTGCAGCTCCCTTCCAATTTCCACCCACCTAGTCTCTATGGCTAGCTGATTTGCCCTGCTCATTAAGGAAAGAAAGTAAATCTGTTACCAGATTTCCAGGAAAGAAGATATTTGAAAACATTCTACTGTATAGCTCGAAATCTTTCTTTACCCTTATTCGCAATCTGTCTTGTTTATTTCTCTCCAAGACAGCTTTTAAAAATAATCTTATCATTTCTCTGTGAGACATGGAGACTTGTGAGATTTCGGATTTTATTTTATTTTTTTCATGAAAAAGTGTTTGGGAGACATCCTTTCTCAACAAGACTTGGAGTGGAAATTATTCTTCATGGCCAACATTGTGAGTGTTGTGTCACATGAAAATGTCAAAAGATTTACAGTGAGGTTTGCTCTTTAAAACCAAAATCTCCAACATAGAAATCCCAAACAAGATTTTTGAAAATCATATCTTTTATTTTTTGAGATATATAATCACATCATTTTGCACTTTCTTTTCCTTTCCTATATACATCCGTAAATCTCTCCTTTCTTAATTTCTAACTCACCCTGATTTTACTTAGTGTTGTGGCATTATGGGTATACATGAGGACTTTTAATGCAACAGTACTTACTGACAGATCAGAAAAATTCATAGCCCTCTTTTCGCTCATTTTAGTTTCTTACAGTTCTAAGCATCATTTATCATCGTGATTGCTCTACTTATAGATCTTAATCCAAGCTCCAAAATTTTACTTCTAGTTTTCTTTTCTTTTTTTTTTTTTGGAGGGGGGTTCCATCTGGTCACAAATATTTTTGTTTGCTTTTAAGAACCAGTCCACCCTCTGCTCAACTATGTTCATAGCAGTGTTATTTCTAACGGCCAGCACCTGGAAACTACCTAGATGTCCCTTACCCGAAGAATGGATAAAGAAATTGTGATACGTTTACACAAAGGGGTACTTCTTAGTGGAAAAAAAAAAAACAACAAACAAAAACAATGACATCTTGAAAGTGGTAGGCAAATGGGTGGAACTAGAAAAAAAAAATCCTAAACAAGGTAACCCAGACCCAGAAAGACAAACACAGAATGCACAGAATGTACTCAATCATTAGTGGATATTAGACATAAACGGAAGGATAACCAGCCTATAGTCCACAATCCCAGAAAAGCAAGAGAACAATGGGGACCCTAAGAGAGACCTGCATGAATGCCAATAGGAAGGGGAAATAGATTACAACTTCTGAGTAAAGTGCGAGGAAGAGAGGAAGGGGTTAAGGGGCATGAAAAGGAGAACATGGGCAAACCAGGTGGTTGATTTGGGAGAGTACAGAGAGGGAGAGCAAGGAAAGATATGTTGACAGAGGGACACATCTTATGGTTAGGGAGAAATCCGACACTAGGGAATTTCTCAGGAATCCACACAGATGAGCCCAGCTAAGACTCTGAGAAATTGAAGAGAAGGTGCCTGAAGTGGCCTTCTCCTATAATCAGATTGATGATCACCAAAATTCTCATTATAGAACCTTCATTCATTAACTGATGGAAACAGATGAAGAAATTCACAACTAAACACTTGGCCAAGTCCAGTCGAAGAGAGGGAGGCATGATTATAAGAGCAAAGGGAAAACGGAGAGAGGCAGCCAACTTGGCCTAGTGGGAGCTGGCTGACTCTGGACAGATAGCTGGGAGACATGCATAGGATCAAACTGGGCAGTCTGTGGGGCCACTGGCAGTTGGGAAGAGGATATATTCCCAGTGAATGAACTGGCTTTTTGGAGCCCATTCTCTTTGGAGAGATACTTTGCTCAGTCCAGATACAGCAGGGTGGGACTTGATGTGCCAGACTTTGTAGACTCCCCATGAGAGCCCTACCCTTCTTGAGGAGTGGCTGGGAGGTTAGGCGGGGTTAAGGAATGGAGCAGGAGGAAGGCAGGGACAGGGAACTGCGGATGGTGTGTAAAATGAAAAAAAAAGACTTTTAAATGAACTAAAAATAAAAATAGTCCACATATCGGCCTTTTTGAAAGCTCTTCGCCCATCGTACCGTTCCAGTCCCCTCCTCAGTTTTACAGTGCTTTCGACACTGTCCTTGTATGTTCTGAAGGCATTAACTTCTATACAGCAGGATCATGTATCCATCCTGCAGCCTAAGTGGATCATACAGAGTTTACAGTTGAGGAAAACCAGATCATGTGGTAGAAGCACTGTTAAAGACTGCACATCATATAGGGTATTCCTAAGTAATGCTTCTGCCCCTTAGTAACTATTTTTAAAACCAGCAGCAAATCATCAATATTATTCATTTTGGTCACTTTCTTATTAAAATGACAGTCATCCAATTTAGCCCACTGTAAAGGACATGGATTTCCAAAAGTGAGAAGGAAGATCCCACGGGACAAATTTCAAAAACATAATTGAAACTCTTACTATTACCTTGATTCTCTTTTAAGATTTATCTTTTTTTTTATTCTATGTGTGAGTATTTTCCTGGCTGCATATATGTGCAAAACATGTATGCTGGTGCCTGTAGAGGTTAGGAGAAGGCATCAGATTCGGGATTTCAGGGATTTTTGAATTACAGTGGTTCTGTGACAGAACTCAAGGGTTCTGAAAGAGCAGTAAGTGTTGTAAACTTTTTGCTCTCTCTCTAGCCATCACTGTCAACTTTTGATATGTTCCTGTTGAAGATACTCTAAACGGAGTTATAAGAGTTTTTATCTGCCTGTCTTTGGTCTAGAATAAAGCACTGCATTCTCTTTGCGGGATATAATAATGTATTACAATCTGAAAAATATACATATGAACAATGGTGTTAATAATGAACTTACCCTTAATTTAAAAAAATATAAAAGTGTGATCTATGTTTTTGATCACCTATAATATATCTATGAGAATGAAAACTTCAACATTCTACTTTGAAAATAATTAAAAATAGATTTTTAGCAGCATAGGACATTTGTATATTCTATTAGACAATGAAGATACAAACAAATATAAATCTTGCAAGAGCTATGGAGAGAGTTTATTATACAAAGTTCCTGTTGTGCAAACATGAGACCCTGAGTTCAAAACTCCAGGATGAAGGTAAGCCTGGAATGATAGTGTGCATTTCCAATGTTTTCCAAGTGAGATGGAAGACAGAGACACAGAAGATCACTAGGAGTTTGTGGAACAGATGACTTGACCTAAGGAGTGCTGAGCAACAGAGAGGTCTTGGCCAGGAATGATATCTCTGGTTGTCCTCTGGCATCTACATACTCAGATGACATGCTTGAGCCTCATTCATACACAGGAGTATACATAAACATAGTCCATACAGATAGAATCCTTAAGTTTCACAGTCAAAGAAATAAATTCAGTAGTTGGATGGAATGAATACATTTCTAAATGAAACTGAATAATTACTGCTTCTCAGTTGAAAAATCACTTTGAATATTTATTTCAGAAATGTGCTCCCCATGAGAGCAATAATCATATCACAGGAACCATTTAGAAAGGCATGTATTTGTGTCTTTCTGTGAGAGAGAAGAAAAAAAAAACCCTCTCAGATCTGTAATAAATAATCTGTCTGTCATCAAGCTTTCCAGGAACTTTGATTCACATTAAAAATTTTAAAACAATTGCATTAATCATATTGAAATAACAAAATCTATATTCCAGTGCTCTGTTTAGAAATTGTTTGATCAAAAGAACTTAATTCAACCTTTTTCTCCCTCTCATTGTTTTTCATTGCTTTACTCATGTATTTGAAGTCTTCAGAGACGGGGCTTATTTCAAACTTACTTTTGTATAGCTGGTAACTGGCTCTCAGTATCTTTATTAATTAGAAATAAACTTGATGAGAGCTATTTTAACTTCGAGGATTTTGTTTTCATTTTGAATGGATTTGCACCATTGGACAGAAAAGAATTCTTTCAAGTCCACGAGCCTGCACTCGTGTTCCTACCCCAGCTGGTGATTTGCCGAGGAGGGGGTATAAGAAATCAGTGCACTATTTTCATAGCAGCATTATTTGTAATAGCCAGAACTTGGGAACAACCCAGATGCCCCTCAGTGGAAGAATGGATAAAGAAAGTGTGGAATATTTAGCCATTAGAGTACTACTCAGCGGTAAAAAACAAAGACATCTTGAATTTTGCATGCA
>LOEQ01002427.1:25715-40153 GCA_001685075.1 Bramus lutescens | reverse complement strand
GTGTGTGTGTGTGTGTGTGTGTGTGTGTGTGTGTGTGTGTGTGCATGTATGTATATATTTATGTATGTATGCATATCATACCAGGGCAAGAACCTCAACTATGACTAATTGGAAAACATGAATTGGACTCCTAGATTTTGTTTATTTATTTGTTGAGAGAGAAGATGAAATTGGGTGGGCAAACAGATTTGGGAGAAATTGAGAGAGGGGAATAAAAATAACCAATATATATATTGTGGAATTAGCAAACAAAATATAAAAACATTACTTAAAAGACAATAAAAGCAACTAGTACCTGGGAATTGTGAAGAGTGTAAAGTAGCAAATACATTCTTCCAAGTTACTCTCTGGATGTGGTCAAGACAAACTTGTTAAATAGAGTTCATCTGGAGAATGTGATACAACATATGATAAAAAAGGCACCCTCACATAAGTGAGTATAGAAAGACTAGGAGATGAAGGACCAGTGCTGTGAGATATTATCTTCTAAAAGGAAGGAGAGAGAGAGAGAGACAGAGACAGAGACAGAGAGACAGAGAAGCATGTCACTAGGTAGAGGTGAGAAGAAAGGAAAAGATAGATTGGAGAAAGAATGGAGTGAATTAATTGAAACAGATAATATTCAAATTTCAAAGATTTGAAAAAACCATAATAATATAACTGATCATTTCTGCTTCAAATATTTATTTTAAATAGTATTATAATATTAGTTGTCATAGGTATGAAGTAATGAAATAGCATGGGAGCTTACCCTGACTTCGAATGTACAAAAAATGGAATCAGAAATGAAAAAGAAGTGGGATAGGATGAAGCAATTAAGTATAATATTCTTTTCCAGTTATTTCTTGGTTGCTATTTGGAGAGATTAAAAAATCTCAAGGAAATGGGGAAGGATCATTGTTTATGACATGAAAACACAAAGCACATGCTGATGGTTTTGAAGACCATGTGAGAGAACACATTCTAAATGTAAACTAAGAATTTTCTGCACTTTCAGTCTTCTATGAAAAAGATGCATGAAGAAAAAACGAAATTGATTCTAAACTATTAAGATTTAGGGTATTCGACATGGCTGCTTTTATAAATTTTTTAAAATTGCTGGCTGAGTCCCCAGAAGGTGCAGAGTCCCAGCAGCCAGTGGTGGGTGGGCACGTGGGTGGGAGGCAGACACATTGTATGGAATAGAATTAGATATATATTACTTAGAGGAGAGAGAAAGAAAGATAAGAAGAGGAGAAAGACAGAGAAGGGGGAAAGCGGAGAGAGAGAAGAGAGAGACGCTCATGCCAAGAGAGAAGACAGTGAGAAATCAAGATGGTGAGAGCAGAGCAGGGTTTGCTGAGAGTGGGCGTGACTTGTCTCTTAAAGAGACGAAAACCACAACAGCTGCAAGCTTCATAATAGATTTTCTACACAACTTCAAACCTGTAAACATAGCTAAACCCATTGTATGGATGTCAATCCAAGTATAACCTGACTCTTATGATCATTTTGACATAACTATGTGATTTTTATCAACACAGGGTTTCTGTTAAAACAATCAAGTAAATAAAACCCCCTACAAACCAGTCAATGAATTTGCAAATAAATTTTTTCATGATGGATTTAATTAGTAAGTTTCAGATAAGAAGTGTAAGGAAAAGCCTTAGACATACTAACATGAATAATCATAATGAAAAATATGAATTTTCGGACAACCATATTCAGAAACACAATTCAATAATAGGTGAAAATAGAAAAACACCAAGGGTAAAAATGAACAAATATCAATGCTTTTCAATTCCTTATACTGAAAGCACTTATCTGTCAATCAACATGCTCTTGCAGGAATACTTTATTTTCTCTACTCACCAGAATTAAATAATCTATGTCCAAAAAAAAGTGACACATGAAATTTCAATTTTCTCAGTAGCACATGGTCATAGCATTAATCAAGCAGAAGTCTGTTTTTACAGTGAATATCTTATGATTTGTAAACAATTTTCAGCTTTGCTTTTGAAAAAATTAAGCTTCCTGTCAACTCTGCGTTTATCCTGGCAAGTCAACTGGTGTGAGTCTGGCTTATTGAAACATTACCACATACACTGTTATTTTGTTTTCCCTTCTCATATTTCCATATGCAAGAATAAATCCTTAGAAGAAAATGACATATGAATTTCCTTTTAGCTGGCAGAGTGTTACTGACATTCTTTGAAAGAATCAAGTGTCAGAAATCCAGAATTAACCTCGAATTTGCCATTCTGACTTGAGACAAGCAAATTTGTTCTCAGTTTTCTGATGAGAAGCATAGCAATAATTCATTCTAATATAAAAATTGTTTGGCTAATAAGAAAAAAATTAACAAACATAAAATTTATAATAATGCAGGCTCGCCTTAAAGTTTTAATGGAAATTAGGAAGAAACACGTGGACTGGATACCACAGAAGATATTCAGTAGATATAATGGCTTTAAAGGTCAATATACCAAATTATGTTAGAATAAAGACTTTTCTCATGGAAAAGAGGGGTGGAACAGGGATATAATGAAAGGGGAGAGCAATATGTATATAGAAATTTAACACTAATTGTGAAACGAAAACAATACTGCCTTCAAAGTTCACACTATGGCATGATACCAAAGAAATAATCTTAAAATCTTGCTTTTAAGTTAATAATAATAAATGCTTATAGCCTGTAAATAAAACTAAAAAATTACTCATGAGCCAATTTTCATCAGTTTGAATATTACATCACCTGGATGAGTTTGAGGAGAAACTATAGCATAAAGGAGGTGATATTCCCAAAAGAGGGCTGGTTCAGGGCTTAAGTATGTTATACAGATGACTAAAGTTCAGGGTATCCCGAGTGGAGATATTGATGGACAAGAACAGAAGATCCATACCAAAGATAGATGATCATTTCCTTTCGAAGTGTAACCATAACTTCACATGGTAGTTACCAAAACCAACATGTGGCGAATCACTCAATGTTACCTGATCATGACAGCACAGCCCTTTAAATAGACGTTGATTAAGGGGTGGAACATTCTGTTAACTTTGAATCTGCCTGTCTCAACAATTAATAAATAGTAACTGCAATGAGATTTGGAAGTGCCCACAAAATACCAGTAAGCCTGTCCACTGTGTTTGCTGATGGATTTCAGCAACAGAACACAGCTCCATGGTCTAGAATGAAGCATCAATCGGACCCCATTGTTGACATTTTCATATCCTCTTCAGTCAGTACACTCTAGGAAACGTTGACGTACATAAAAGAAAACAGAGGAGCCTTCCATAAATGTAAGCACTAATCAGATGGAGCATTGAAGGCTTTGCTTGATTTTGGCCACACAGAACTAAAGATTTTCTCATAAATTGAAGAAGGAAACAACTGAAAATCATTCTAGCAATTTTAAAGTCATGCTGCAAGATAGATACTGCAATACCTAGTTTAACAACTGCTTAAAATATCTCAAAGAATTTTACAGAGCATGCTCAAGGTCACAAAGCTATGAAGAAAGCGAGCTAGGACGACAATGGGATAATTAAGCCCCAAAATACATCTCTGCGTCACATAGAAATAGAATGAAAATGTTCGCAAGCTTCACCTTTATTGTTCTTTAAACAGTGGTTTCCACTTCTAACCATTTATTTAAAACAATCAACATTAAACTCACTCAAAGAAGTTCCCTGTAGTTCCAACACAAATAATGTCCACCACAGTATAGGAATTTTGTGAAGTGTGCTTTTAAATGTAAAGTTTTAGTCAGTTACTCAACTGTTTTAGGAGCTTAGATCAAAGCAGTACAGGGTTTTCAAAGCAACAGGAAAGGGTGTCTTGAAGTTGCAAAGCACTAATAGATAGGATTTGTTTGCTAAGCACATTTATAACTTGACATGACAATCAGCACGCTGTACACCAGGCTGATGTACTGACATTGCCTGATGGTGAAAATACCACCACATAAATACGAAATGATTAGGCAAAGCACACAGGCACAGTGCATTAATTTGCTGATCTGAACTCTTAAGAAAATTATACACAGAAAATTTATGCTATTGTAATTAGAAGCAGGCCTCACATATTGCAAAGAAAAGGCTTCCTTTTTGGTTCAGAATTTAAACTTATAAATGTAAGAAAGAAATGTGGGTGATGCAGAGTCAACAAATACAACAAGTCATAATTAAAACCAAGAGAAGCATGTTGATCCTGGAAGATCTTCATTAGTCTGTTAAAGACATCTAGCATGATGTGTCAAAGAAACAAAGACTTTATCTTTAAGACTATAGATGTTGATACCATCATGACGTTTTAAGCATTTAGGAACAATTTCAGGGTGAGAAAAAGCCACATGGACTCCTCATTTCTCCATGAGTAATTAAGAATAAAGCATCTTTGATATAAATGCTCAGTTACTTGTAAGCTTCTCGAAATAATGGAAAAAAAGTATCATGAGATTGAGCCAAAATTATAATTGAAGCCAGAGTTGGAACTAATCTATTACTTAATTTAATAGTATATGTATATTCAAATAAAGAAAATACAGTCTTTATGCTAAGCACTGACCTGGGCTCACAACTGTTTTTAGCTTTCAAAATAACTAAATTAATAAGTAACTAAATTCAACTGTACTATAAAGAGAAAAACAACACCAATCCAAAAAAAAAAACTGTGACCATGACCCAAGTTACTAGTAATGTCTTTGAGAATTACATATATCCAATCTGATCCAAAACAAATGTAATCGAACAGCACTGTGTCTTTTCTTACTTCAACAGAAGCTCACCAAGTTAATTAATATTTCTTAGTAACAAAGAAAATATGCCCGTCTGTCCTTGTTACCTAAAGTTAGCATCATGCACAATAATCTAGTGCTAAAGCTGATTAATGCTATATATCCTTGCTTTTGAACAGCACAGCTGTCAGCCACAGGGCTTTAAAATTAATACACTCTTCGAGACTATAAATCAGAGATTATGATAGCATTATAGAATATTTCTTTAAAAAAAGCACTTACCTTTTGAAAGGAAAACAGGCTTCTGGTAGCAATATACCTGTTAAAATAAAGCATATTTTTTGTACTCAGTAAATAATATAAAGAAAAGTTATTTTTATACTTGGCATCATTTCTGAGCAACTTTGAAAATTTTTTTACTAATCTCATTTACTTTTCTCTGAAAAATGAAAATCACCTCTTTGGTCTCTTTGGTTGTAGTAATTAAATGCTTTTCTGCTCAATGCATGTGCACCCAAACCTCAAAAGCTAATGAGTTTCATGTTTGAGAGCAAAAACAGAAATTACCAAGCACATTATCCAGGTCATCGGTATAGACTGGAGCGTCTTCCACCCAGGGAGCATAATGAAAAGCATGAGAATTAACATCTACACAAGAAATTATAAGGGTTAGCTACAGTGGATAATTTGATTTCTATCAAATAAAAATAAAGCATCACTAGAGAGTTCCGGTTAACATCAAATGTACTGTTTTAAGCATTTAGTTGCTTTAATGTCTTATATATGTTTCAACGAACTATATTAAAGCTTGAGAGATTTATTTCTGAAAGTTCACGATTATCAATGAGCGACAATAGGCAAAAGCACATGTCATATGCAGCATGTCATATAGTACCAGGAACAAACTTTGGCTCAATATAGCAGTTAGTGCCAACCAAAGGCAAGGGGGTGACTTCCTGGGACCAGGGAGTAAGCAATGACAGTGGAACCAATTTTAATGGCACTTTATTTCCCACAGCATGTGAATTGTTATCTCAGAAGGGAGAAGTTATAAGATGCAATTTCTCCAGAAACATCACATTGTATACAAAATTACTCACAAGTATGTTTCCCCACTAACATTCATCACCATTGCTGGCATGGATGCTCAACAAGTTTGAATTTCTTGTGATATATATTATATCTGTCTGTATATATATAAGTAGAATTGTTGTTTTATCTTCAGACATGTAAGATCCAAACCCTCAGAAGAGTGATAGCTTTTAGATACTAATTTGTAAACCGGGGAAGTTCTGGTGGGAAAACTCATCTGAGTTCACTTGAGTGTTAAATTGTCAGGGCAGCCAAACCGCTGCTCAATCTCCCCTTAGATTGGCTGCCTAATAGGATTGAGAACAGGAGGGGCACCCTGGTGAGCCGGCAAGGCTACCTGGCTGGTCTCCTCCCCATGGAATCGCAAGTTTTCCCTACAAGGGCCCCTGAGCAGAGTTATTAGCTTGTCCTGTACTATTCAGTCTTTGCTGTCCCAGAAACATTTAAGGAAAACATCGGTTAAGAGTCAATAAAACAATTATTGCAAATGATTTCCTGTCTGTAGAGATGACTTCTCCACGCTTTGGCTTTGATATGAATACATACCATAAGAGCAACAAATAAGGATTCTGCCAGGTTTAACACTGATAATTCCTACAAAACAAACTTGCTTAACAAACAAATGAGCAGGAATTCAGCCGCATGCATCTGTTTCTCCTGTTACTGTGAATTTCCCATGGTATCTAATTTTGATTGTCACTCTGTGAGGTTTCCTCAGTTCTCTTCCTCTTCATGTGGCTACCCAGCTCTAATCTCTCCATAGATGTCAGCATATTGGCTTCTCATAGTAAGAAGCATATATAAATAACCCCGATCCTATTTTTGTATCAACCATGGCATGGATGTGAAAAGGCTTGACATGATTTCAAAACTGTTCAGCATGCACAGCCCTGCCAGTCCTCCAGTTTAGTTGCAGTCAACATAATGTGCAGACACGGGCCTTTTTCTTCTTCCTGAATATAGTATCCCTCCTTTTTAGTTTCAAGCCAAGGACATCATTAAACAAATATTAAAATAAAATCAAACATTTGATAGCAAAAAAAAATGAGGTATAAATCTAAAAGCTTCTTTTTCAGTTGAATTTGTTTACTCACTATCATGCATCCATCACCTAAGTGGTGGGATTCACTTTGATGTTTTCATACATGTTCATCATACACATTGGTGTAATGGCTCTTTTGCTACCCAGATACTTTCCTTTCTTGCTTTCTTGTTTTGCGTAATTTCTGCACATATGAGGAAAACGTGTTGTTTCTCTCTCTATCTCACTCTCTCTTTCTCTCTCTCTCTCCCTCCCTCCCTCCCCCTCCTTCCCTTCCTATTTTCTTCTCTTTTCTTCTAGCCCTCCAAAAATGGTGCAAGAGAATTGTCTATAATCTGTCAATCATGTTTTAAATAAACGCTGATTGGCCAGGCAGGCAGTATAGGCGGGAAAACCATACAGAAAGTAGAAACTATTCAATGAGAACGGGAGAATTCTGTGAAGGAAGAAGCTGATTCCTCCCACTCCTGCCCAGACCAGCGAAGCAGCAGGATGTGATCTACCCCACTGAACAAGGTACTGAGCCACATGGCTAACATAGATCAGAATAATGGGCTGATATAAGCTACAAGAGCTAATAAGTAGTCTGACATAATGGACCAATCAGCTTTATAACTTATAGAGATCTCTGTGTGATTTTCTTTGGGGCTTGCCGGCTGTGGGGTACCGGGAAGGACAGAAACCCCAACAAGCAGGCCTCATTCATGTTACACACAAAAATCCAAAAATCAATTTGAAATGAACCAAAAGCCCGAACATAAAACCTGTACCAACTTTTGAACCACTATCAGGATTTCAAATGTTCCTTTCCTTGAATGCTCAGCTGGGTCCTTCTACAATGGAGTCATGATCATTTGTTCAATTTTCTTGCTCTAACACTGAGGAGATATTGTGATCCCATATTAGTTTCACAGTTGACAAAGAATACATAAAATTTACTTTCCATACCAAGGAGAGTTTTGAGAGGTAAAAAGGGCCGTAAGAAGAGAGTATGTCAACTGCTAAACTGATCCAGGACTGGTCTGTATGAGGAAATCAGTTCCTTATGTAACTACCCTTTGGAGATATATTATCATTTGCATTGAAGACTTGAACACTTAAGTTTTAAGGAGCTAACATAGTAACACTTGAGAAGCCTTTCTCTAAACACAAGCAAAAAAATTACAGCGATACACTTAGAAAGGTTTAAGCCACTAGCCCATAGCATAAATCAATGGCACCAAGCAAATAGCATATTAACTCTTTTTCTGGGAAAGCCTGCATTGAAAATTCTCAGGTTTTTGCCAACTACTCTCTCATCAGCAATACATTCACCTTCATGAGCTGTTTCTTAGCTAAATTTTGCAGCAGCTAACATTTGATATTGTACCCTCTTGTACTGATGGTGATCCAGACATGAGGACTGTAGACAAGGCAGAAATCATGACCTAGATGTAAAAATATAGCTTAAGTAGATGCTGAGAAATTAAAAGACCTTTCTACCTCCTTAGCAATTAGGTCAGTCAACAAAAAGGGAATTTTAGTGTCAAGCTTGAACAGCATGAGTGAATAACAATAGAATTTCCCTTCAAAAGTGCAGTCTGCACAGGGCAGGTTCCAAAGCTACATAGAAACCCTGTCTGAAAAACTCAAACAAACAAACAAATCAACAGCAACAACAATAACAACAAATGTGAAGTCTACACTTCAGAGATCGGTCATGAAGCAGGAGCTTTGTATGAACCCCAGAGCTCCTAATTGACACATTATTCCTTTTACATGTTTCATTTTCTGGTTGGGTTCTTTCTCTTTGTGTGTGGGTAAGCCTGGTAAATAAATACCTGGTAAATAAAGGTCTTATACCCTTTTTTTTGTCTGTTATTGAAAAAAAAATGTGGTTTGAAATTTTTGTTGAGTGTGACAATTAAAATTAGTCAATTGAAAATAAGTAGGAAAAGATCAAGGATACAAAAACCTGACAGTCTAAATTTCTGCCAAGCAGATATTTTTGGTATATTCACAGAAGCCCTTGATGAAAGACAAAGAGTCAAACTTTTAGGTCCAGATAATTACAGTGTGTTGAAATGTTCCAAATATTGTAGACTGAAGGGAAATAGATGAACATTTAAGTGGAAGAACAAATTTATGATTTTCAAAGACATGTAAGACATAGCTGGAATGGAAACAGTGGACAAAACAGGCCTGTTAAGGCGTGTGTACACATGCCAATAATGTAAACTGTGGTATTCTTAACTAGCTCTATGACATTGAGATATGAAAGAGGGAGAGTCCTCAAGGATTAAAGGGCATAATTGGCAGATATTTTGACTGCCTAAAAACAGGGGATTTTAGAATATATTTCTGAATATAACTGTGACTTTTGGCCTAAATGATGAATGTATCATTTACCAAATGAGGGATTATAATAGATAGCGAAAAAATAGTTTGTGCTAAAATTTCTAAAGTTCAGGACATATCTTAATAACGAGATCAACACCCTTATATATATTGAGATATGTGTTGAGNAGAGAGAGAGAGAGAGAGAGAGAGAGAGGCTAAATAGAAATACTGATGATAAATAATGCACAGATGTGATGACATACTTCTCTTAATTTGTAATAGAGGACATTAATATAAAGAGATGTTTGACAATATTATAAGGACTATGTGGTAGAGGAAAGATTTTATCTTATATCCTTCACTCTGGATGCTATTCCTCACAGAACTGACTTTGTAACTTAGTGCACATGCAGCTAGGTACCTCAGTTTCTTATCTTGCAAAGCAATGAGACCATGTATCATTCTGATTACCTCAATTAGCTATGTATTTTAGGTTTAGTAAAGACGAAAAAGAAGTGCATCAATAAACATTTTAGCTCACCTTGGTGGAAAGCCCTTTGGGAATGAGTCAGGAGTGGGTCAATAACTCATAGCAAAGCAAAATGTAAATGGTTATGTAGCCCTGCCCTACAAGTCAACACTGATTTACTTAATTAGGGAACAAAAAACCATGTCCATGTCCGTTTAGTTAGAGGACAGTGGCATGAAGCATGAACAAGAGCCAGGTGGCTCTCACAGTTGTTTTGGGTTTCTAGAAAGACCTTTATTCCCAAGTTTTTTTTTCCTTGGGTTTTCATTTCTTTTTCTTTCAGTTTGGCCTCTGATGTTCTTTTAATATAGATTTTTTTTGTGCAGCTCAAGGCTGTTATGTGAATCCATTGTAGCAGAATGTGGGAAATCTTAAGCCCTTTGTGAAAATTACCATGGTTCATTGGACTTACAAACAACAAGTGTACTCCCTATGATAGAAAGGACAATTAATGGGCTTTTGTGAACATTTTAGTTTTAAACTTTATTTATATTGGTTTATTTGTATTGTTAATTATCACCAAACTTAAAAGATTATCTGAAATCAAAGCATGTCATGGAATGTCTGTTTTGCTTGTAGTTAGAAATGGACAATTACACCACCAAAAAAACATTCTTACCGTAATTTATTTTTTGGTTTTCATCTTCCCCAACACTAATATGCAAAGACATGGTAGTGTATTCGTGTAAGGTCTTTCATTCTCATAAATGATAAAGAGAGAATGTGTCATGCATAATACAAAGCAGAAATACACGGAAGTTAATGAAGGGTTGAGACTTGGTTAATTGTGTAAAATATACAGCAGTGAGACAGCTTATAGAATTCTAAATAGTTATAGAAGGCGTCAATGGTTTGTCCTTTTAAAAGGACTATGAAAGGCAGATAATTATCTTAAATTCTAAGCAGAAGAATGGAGGCATACTGGCTAGAGATACTGCAACACAATGTTGCAGGAGGCATAAAGGAACCACTCTTCCTGTAAGTGGCTTTTAATCAATTCAGAAAGTAAATAAAAATAAATACTGTTGGGGTGGTTTGGAAGAAAACGCCCCCCCCCAAAGGGAGTGGCACTATTATGAGATGTGGCCTTATTAGAGTAAGTGTGGCCTTGTTGAAGGAATTGTGTCATTGTGAGGGTGGGCTTTGAAGTTGCCTAATCTAAAGCTGTACCCAGGGTCACAGTTAACTTCCTATTGTCTGCAGATCAAGATGTAGAACTCTAGGCTCCTTCTTCAGCACCATGTTGACCTACATGCCACCATTCTCCACCAAGGTGATAATGAACTAAACCTCTAAAGCTATAAACAAACAACTCCAATTAAGGGCTTTCCTTTGTAAGAGTTGCTGTGTCCTCATGTTCTCCTCCCTGCTTCCCTTCTCCCCTACCACTCTCCCGTCCCCTCCACTTTACTGAAGAGATCTTGTCTACTTCCCCTTCTCAGGGGGGATCCATTTAGGTCTCTCTTAGAGTTCATCTAATTATTCTTTGCTTTATTTATAGTAGCCACTTATGAGTGGGTACATACCATGTTTGTCTTTCTGTGTCCGTGGAAGGCCTCACCATCTATGAAGAATGGATGGGGAGAAAGAAAATGGGGGGAGTGGGAGGACAGAAGGTAGAGGGAACTAGGATTGTTATGTAAAATAAGATTGTTTAAAAAATAAAAAGAATGTTGCCATGGCCTGGCCTGGGCCATGGTGTCTTTTTACAACAATTGAAACTGTAACTAAAACAAATGTATTTGGCAATCTGACACTATTTCTATAAAATCATTATAAGACAAGCAAGATTGAGGAAATAATTTTATGGTGAGCCAAAAGGCAAACAATGTTTATAAAGAATAGTCCTTAACATAATCTTATATTCATCCATAACTATGTTTCCAAATCAATTTTGTTTACACTTATAATTAATTCCACTGAAACAATCTACGGTGTATATTTTTTTAATGGATAGTGCCTCGTTTATACTTATTTATGTTGCTGAAATGTTCAGTTACCTTAACCAAAACTGATGAGTGACATCTAAGAACTCTAAGAGCCATTATGGATCCTGAATTTTGTCATGTAATAGTGGTGATAAAGACAAAACAAACCTGTCCTGAGTACTGTTCATGGAGACGCCATGTAGCTGCCGAAGGAGACAGACATGCTGGAACTTTACTGGTAGGTAAACCAAGTGCCTCATGCAAAATGCAAAATAAGAGTCATGGGTTAATTTAAAATGTAAGAGTTAGTTAGAAGAAGCCTGAGCTAATAGGCTGAGCAGTGTTTTAATTAACGCAGTTTCTGTTTGATTATTTTGGGTCTGGGAAGCTGGGAACAATTGGGCAGCCTTTGATTGCATACTGTGAAGGAGATAAAAGTAAAAAGAGACAAGTCATAACATCAGAGGGTGACAATAGGCCGTTTAATTTTACATGGTCATGAATATTTCATATATGATAATTATACTGAGAATATATATAATAGAATAATATATAAAATATATGTTAAATAACATATTATAAAAGAATCTAATATGTATATAAGAAAAGTATCATGTGTCTGGGAAAATTGGGCAGTAATGTTTTTTAAAAAAAATAATAATAACCAGTAGAGCAAAATTCTGAATAAAGGTCGGGAAAGTTGGAAGCTGTGAGGAGAAAGGAGATTGTGTATGTGTGTGTGTGTTTGTGTGTGTGTAATGTGGAAAAGCTTTATTTTCTAATGAACATTCTTTCAAATTAACATGAGGAACATTTGTCTTTGACATATTATGAAAGTTCATGCTTAGGTAACATGATTAAGTATATATTATTTACTTAAAATGTTTTATGAATTCCAAAATATATGAAGAACTCAAGAAAGCTGACATCAAAATGCAAAATAATCCAATTAAAAATGGGGTGCAGAACTAAAGAGAGAATTCTCAACAGAAAAATATCAAATGGCTGAAAGACACTTAAGAAAATGTTCAACATCCTTAGTCATCAGGGAAATACAAATCAAAATGACTCTGAGATACCATTTTACTCCAGTCAGAATGGCCAAGATCAAAAATACCAATGATAGCTTATGCTAGAGAGGATGTAGAGTAAGGGGAACAGTCTTCCATTGCTGGTGGGAATGCAAACTTGTTCAACCATTCTGGAAATCAGTAGGTTGGAAATCAACCTACCTCAGGACCCAGAAATACCACTCTTGGGCATATAACTAAAGAATTCTCAATCTTACTAGAAGGGCATTTGTTTAACTCTGTTCATAGCAGCATTATTTGTAATAGTATGAATCTGAAAGCAACCTAGATGGCCTTCAACCAAAGAATGGACAAAGAAAATGTGGCACATTTACAAAATGGAGTACTTTTCAGTGGAAAAACAAAACAAAACAAAACAAAACAAAAACAAACAAACAAAAAAAAACCCAATGACATCTTGAAGTTTGCATGCAAATGGATGGAACTAGAGAAAGAACTTCCTGAATGAGGTTACCCAGACCCAGAAATACAAACATGCTATGTACTCACTCATAAATTGGAAAGTAGCTATAAAGCAAAGGATAAAGAGCCTAGAGTCCATGACCCCAGACAAGCTAAGTAACAAGGCAAACCCCAATAAAAACATATATGGATCCAGCTGGAAAGGGAAATTAGACAAGATAGCCTGGCAAAAGTGGGAGCATGGGGATGGGGTTGGGGTAAAGGGAGAGTGGAAGAGGAAGAGCAGGGGAGAAGAGAACTTGAGGGAACGGGATAGTCGAGATGGAGGAAGGGCAGAGATGAGAGCAAGGAAAAAGAGATCTTGATTGAGGGAGGCATTATGGAGCTATCAAGAAATCTAGCACTAGAGAAATTCTAAAAAATCCACAAGGATGACCCTAGATAAGACCCTAAGTAATAGAGGAGGTGGTGCCTGAACTGGCCTTGCCCTGTAGTCAGATTGACAACTATCTTAAATATCACCATAGGACTTTTATCCAACACCTGATAGAAACAGAGGCAGTTACAAGCATTAGAGCACTGGGCTGAGCTCCCAAAGTCTGCCTGAAGAGTGGGAGGTGAGAGAATATGAGGAAAGAGGTAAAATGAAGAGCATGATGAGGACACCCTCTGAAACAGTCTACCCGAGCTAATACGACCTCACCCACACCCGCTGGACAGGGAAGGAGCCAGCACGGAACCAAACTAGACCCTCTGAACGTGGGTGACTGTTGTGTGACTGGGATAGACTATGGGGCCACTAGCAGTGGAACTGGGATTCATCCTTACTGCTTATACTGGCTTTTTTGGAATCCATTTTATTTGGATGGATACCTTGCTCAGCCTTGATCTAGTATGGAGGGCCTTGATCTTTCCCCAAAGCAATGTGCCTTACTCTCTGGGAGGAGTGGATTGGGGGGTGAGTGGAGGGAATTGAAGGAGGGGAGAGAGAAGGAACTGTGATTGATATGTAAAATGAAAAAAATACTTTATTTTCTTTTTAAAAAATAAAAAAATGGCTCACTGTAGAATGTGGGAAAAAGCTTGTTCTTCCAACAACGAACAAATTACTTAGATAAAAACCTAAATCATTATTACTTTACATGGAAAATTACTTTAGCCTAGATTTCTCTTCCTTTTTCTTCTTCTCTCCTCTCCTCCTCTCTCTTCTCCTCTCCTCCCTTCCCTTCCCTTCCCCTCCCCTCCCCTCCTCCTCCTCCTCCTTCTTCTCTCTCTGTCTCTCTCTCTCTGTCTCTCTCTGTGTCTCTCTCTGTCTCTCTC
>LOEQ01002427.1:0-25701 GCA_001685075.1 Bramus lutescens | reverse complement strand
TCTCTCTCTCTCTCTCTCTCTCTCTCTCTCTCTCTTTCTCTCTCCAGGTTTTCTCTATGTAACTGCCCCTGGTTGTCCTGGAACTCACTCCACAGACAAAGCTGGGTATAATTCACAGAGATCGGCCCATGACTAAGTGCACTACTGGGATTAAATGTGTTTAAATGTGTGGGCCTGGCTCTGACAACCCGGCTACATCAACCTATCCAAAGGGTTGTGATGATGTTCTTGGTTCATTGTGGATTTACCAGACAAAATGAGCTGCCTGTAGTAGCACTGCTTGTTTAAAAAATAGTTTGCGGTCAAAATTATTTGGAAAATTCCTTTGTATGCTAGAATTTTGAAGTATTTCACAAATATTTTATACATATAATAAAGGTCAAGGTATGGAAATACTTTCATAATTCTTTGCAAATGAATGTTTCTTGTATTTCTCTTTGTGCTACCATCATCTCTCAGTAAATCTTTGAGTGATAGTAGCAGTCTTCTCTTAAATTACAAGTGGAAGACTCTAGATGACATTCATAAATTCAATAAAAGGTTTGAGCTGAGATGGCATAAGCTAAAAGTAGTAAGAAGTGGCAAATTAATGTTAAAAGACCTTTAGTGAGTGGTTGTAGATGCTTGCTATATTTCCGTGAAGATTATAAAAAGGTGTCACTCTTTCAGTTCAAGACTATATAAAATGACACCTGCAGAGAGATGGAATTTAATGTGTTCTGACAAGCTATGACTATGTATAACTACAACAGACTATATTGGAAAATTTTGTTAGTAATATCATTGCCTAATTATTGTGAACTTTAATCTTATTCTGAACTTCTAAATAAGCCCTTTGTTTTTTCATTTACTTATTTTATGATATATCCTCAGCTTCTATTTTTAAACACTCCCAATTCAGTTTTGCATCTCTGCCCACCTATATTCATATATAAGCAAGTATGAATAAATAAAATTATAAGGGACCAAATGTGGTTGAGAGAATTATCTAAACTACCTATATTGATATATTTCCCCATTGTCCATTTAATTAGCAGTTACTATTGATAAAATCTAAGTGAAAGATGGATAATTACCCCCTTCTGGGTTCCGAGCTGTTCATTTGCCCATGGTTTTCAGTAATTACTGGTTCCTTCTCTGTTCAGTGTGTAGGAACATCCCCTCTAAAGAAGAGGATTGTGCATTGCCTATTAAAGTTATTGCAAGCCTCTCAGAACTGAAGTAAATGCTCTCACAAATATCATTTCCAATGAATAATGCTGAAATCAGACTTTTTTCCCCATTGCTAGTGCCTCAAGTAGTTGGCTCCTTTCCCATCAGCTACTTTATAACTGTGAATACGACAACATGACGGTGATTCACAGATGTCAAAATATGACGAGCAGAGCAAATCTGTGTTCCAGATGTGATAAGGTGAGGACAGCAGAATGCGCAGCCCCAGGTGATTTCCATGAAGACTCCGACAGATAGTGGGTTCACTATCTATACTATGCAGCCGCCAACTCTAATAACCTGGTAGGGTGAGTGGTTAAGCAGGAAATGCAAATGGATAAAAAAAAACTGGGTTGCACAGTAACATTTTAAGCTGATTTGAGAGGTGTAAGCTTGAAAAAGCATACACCTCAGCCTTGGAGAATGCCTTTTGTTATGTTCAACACACAGCGAGCTAGAACTAAGAAAAACATATAGAAATTATGAATGTCTTTGCAAATTCCTTCACCAATCCTACAACCTTATAAACTATGCAGCAGAAACTGAAATAACAGCTTGCTTCTTGTTTTTATTACAATATTTGGAAATGTATTTCAAATGTACATATGCTTCATCGATTGGGGGTTATAGTTATGCATCTATGGAAGAGAAAAAAATAGATTGTGAGCATGTATCATAGAAACAGCTGCCATACATTCACACAAAGCACTTCTCAAACTTGCATTGCAGTACTCAGAAATAATAGAATCACAAATTATACAAGATTATCATGACTGGTTCTACACATATATCTATGTATATGCAACTCATAAATTCTGATTTCTGTCAAGCTTGATAGTCAGTTTAATTCATGGGAATCCATTTATGGCTACAATTTATACTTAAAAGTCAATCTTTCTGTTAAATCCAGGAAGAGGTTTATTAGACATAAAATAATATATGTGTATATTAGAAGAACTTTACCAGGAGGATGGTAAAATTAAGGATATTTTCATGTCAAACTGTGATTCTAAACACAGTGATCAAAATCAAGGTTGAAAATAAAAGCAAAGCTGTCATTCTTTCCTCTAATTCAAAATGTGATGACGTTGCTTGGATGGACAAACACATTTTAACCGCAATGACACCTGTTTTGGGGATGAAATTTGCATACATTTCTTTATTTTTAAAACTGTTTCAGAATAAGTGGAAATAGATCTGTGGGGAATTTGGAAAATGGTTTCACAAACTAGTGCAGATATGAAATGAATTTTAACATGAATCATTTCCTAGTTATCTTTAACAATATTCTTGTCATTTTTTGATGGCAAGCTATAAATAAATTCCAAAGTTGTTTGCAGATGGCAAGCCTTGCTTGTTTGCCATTGTTTTTCAAGAGACAAGGGCCATGACAGTCACTTAGATTTTTAAGATGTTTTGGAGAATCAATTAGTGAATATTAAATGATTTGATGAGAACTGAAAATTTGAGAATGATTCAAAATATTTTACAAGTTAAACTATGCAGATTTAGTAACTCATGAAATATAAACTGCCAGAGGTTAAGGGAATGGCTAAATGATTTAGAGTTTGTCCAGCAATAAGGAGAACTATGAATAGTCAGTTTAAACTGTTAATCCATAGGAGGACCAGGTACATGTGGCATCTTTGATGTAGGAGGTTCCTTCTGTTTGTGTGTTGGTTTCATCGGTTAATGCACAAAGAAACTGTGTTGGCCTTTTGATAGGGCAGAACTTATGTGGTCAGGGAAAACTGAACTGAGTTCTGGAAGAAAGAAAGCAGATTGGAGAGATGCCATGGATCCTCCACCTGAGATGGATGCTGGTTAATATCTTTCCCTGTAAGGCACTGCCATGTGGCAATATACAAATGAATAGAAATGGGTTAAATCAAGATGTGAGAGTTATCCAATAGTTAGGCTAGAGATAATGAGCCAAGCAGTGATTTAATTAATCCAATTTCTGTGTGGTTATTTGAGGGCTGAGCTAGCCTGGTGGCGGGGAAGAACAAGCTGCACCCTCTCTACAACACATTTTGTCTGGAAGTCCAACTTGAGAATCAGATTCAGCTATCTCGAGAACAACCTCTCTAACTAGTCTAGACATATTGGTGAGTTCTGGGTTTTGTAGAGGGACTCCAGCCCAATAAGTAAAATAGAACAATGTGGGGAAGGTTTGATACTTTTCACCAAACCAGTGCCTCCACATGCATGTGTAGACATGTACAAATGCACCCTCACATAAGTGTACTTATATATACACAAAATCTTGCACACACATACACACCAAAGCAGAAAAATAGAACTATTAAAAAAACTGATAAAGGCTATGAACTATTACATAAAATCTTACATACACACATACACAAAATAGAACTATAAAATAACAAATCTATCAACCATTACATGTTTTTCACAAGTAAGTTAAACAAGATGAATTTACTTTGAATATTTTAAAGGATTGCTTAAAATATATACTTATCATCTTATTTCATTTACCACAGTGAAGGAGTAAATAAGTCACTATCATGTTTATAATGCACATTAGAAAACAATTTAAAAAAATGATTTGATTGTATAATATATTGTATAACTGTATAATTCTGCTTTTTCATAGTAATTCTATAAAACAAACCAACGTATTTTTGAATCCATGGTGTCTCCCCTCCTTAAGCCATTTGAAATCCTGAGCAGCACATATCTGTGAGACCCCATAGCATGCTGTTCACTAACACATGTGTCCATACACTAATTTCTAATAAATATGCTCTCATTCTTACTAATTGTTTTCTACATGTTAAACATACTGAGTTCTGTTTATGGACAATCTCACTTATCCTATTACACCTATTTTGCAGAAAAGAACCTATGTGTTTGGATAAGCAATTACTTTACCAAATAAATATATGAAGGAGATGAAAGAAAGTAGCAGTTTTGGGAGCAGAAAGAGAAAAATTCCAATGCATTGGGTCTAAACATTAGAGAACCATTAAAAAGAGATGTACTAGAAGTCAAACAAAAATATAACTTTAGAAAGAAACAAATGAAACAAACAATAATGTCTGTTTTAATTTCTGGATTAGCAATGCAAAAAATTTCAAAAATTAATTGAAGACAATACTCTCTTCCTCTATCCTCCCCTAGCCTCATCCCCACCCCCTTTCATTTCTCTCCTCCTGTCCACTTGTCCACTTGTAATCTCCTTTCTGTTTCTCCTTCACATTGGGAGTCATGCATCTCTGAGAGTAACTCTGGGTTGAGCTAGAAACCCAGTGCAATGGAAACTCCCAGGAATCTATGAGGGTGACCCTAGCTAAGACTCCTAGCAATAGTGGATATGGAACCTGAACTGACCATTTCCTATAATTAGGTAAGACTTCCAATGGAGGGAATGGGACCCCCAAATCAGCCATAAACTCTACAATCTACAATTTGTTTTTCCTGAAATATGTGCTGGCTTAAAGATGCTGCAGAAATTGTGAGAGTAACCAAAGACTTGTCTACATGGAGACCCATACACTGAGAAGGAACTCACCCTTGAGGGCCAGGATCCAGAGGAGGGATACTCCAGAGAGCTAAGATAGAACCAAACATGAATGGCAAAAAAAAAGTTAATGAACTGATTCTATTCTGCTGTACTAATAAATTCAATATCATCAGAGAGGATTCACTGAGCAGCTGATCGAAAAAGATGCAGAGACCCACAGCCAAACTTCCGGTAGAGATTGGGGAACTCACTGTGAAAGAGGAGGAAGAAGGATAGTAGGAGCCAGAGGGGTCAAGAACGCCCACAGAACCAAACAACCTGGCTTCATAGGAGCTCAAAGTGATTGAACTGTCCGCCAGAGAGCCTTTATGGGACTGACCTAGGCCTTCTTTATATACCTTAAGTTGGCCTTATTGTGAAACTCCTAATAGAGGGAACAGAAGTTGTCTTTGACTCTGTTTCCCATACTTTTTGGAATCCTTTCCGTTTACCAGATTGACTTGTGAATCCTTGCTAGAAGAAGATGAGCATAGTTAACTGCAACCCAGTGGCTGACTGATATCCATGGGCAGCTCAACTCTATCTGAAGAGAAAAAGAGAGGGAGGATTGGAAGGGAGGGAAGAGAGGTTGGGAATAAGAACTGGGTGGAGAGGAGGGAAAGGAATCTTTCTGGGATGGGAAAAACAAACAAAATAAGTAAGTAAATAAAAATAAATTATAAGAAAAATGAAAAATATTTGAATAGGTACCAGAGTAGGTGGCAATAGACTTAGAAGATTTCATTAACAGCTAAGTTATTGTTTATTATAGCACTTACTTTGATTAGATTATAGGAAAGGGGGTCATATTTGTTTGACTGACAAAGACCCTCACTATGGTTTTAGCTTGTGAAGAGGTTGTCAAGAGAAAGCAAGAGATAGATTTCAAAGACAGCAATCTCTAGAGTTTCATCTAGGATGGATGTAGTCTTTAGACTAAACTGAAAGCTTTCTCTAGAAACAGAATATATCAGATGGTGCTGTCCTATATTAATTTCTATATAGTTCCTTTGAGACTGAAAATTCCATTCTGTTGCAAAACTTCTTTAACAATTCACAATAGATTCAGGGAGTCCCCAATATTAACCAGATTCACTAAACCCCTCTTTCAACAATTTACACACACACACATATCTTCTGAGAGTCACTCATAAAGAAGTCAAGCTACAAAGATAGCTCTCAGATAAGCCAGGGTGCAAAGACTTTGCAAGTCTGGTATATGATTCCAGTACATGGAAGAGGTTCAGAACAACTAAGTCTCATGGAAAGTGCACACTCTAACTTGTTGAGATGTGTGCTCCAGGTGCCAGCTTTGGTAAGCTGTCACCCAAGCTGTTGTTGACTTTGATGATCCAACAGTTTTTGAGTCATTTATGCTCATTTAAATAATCCAAATAAAACTCATTGTTCTACCGATTTTGACTTTGACAGTTTCTATACTTTGGTCTGTCTAGAGACCTCTATTTCTGCTATCATAGATGTGTGTGTTTCATCACCCAGGAAAATTTTGTCACACAGTGATTGTGTCTTCTCATTACATACATGTATGTTTATTAAATAACACAAAACTGTATATGTTCATGAAGAGTTCTCAAGTACAGTATTAAATGGTGACAATCACATTAATATTTACTTCTTCAAATATTTTTGAGAGATTGCTTTAGGGAATTCAGAATCTAGCAGCAGAATGGGCAAATTTTTCTTCAGTCATGGTGATCTCCATGTTCTCATATCATACTAGACAGAGACCTAAGATAGTGGGTAGGGAGAAAAGGCTTTCATAAGTGAGAACCAGTGTTTATTATTATGGTTAGATTTTAATACTTAAATAGACAAGCACACAGATTTTAGGACATACTTACACATATTCTCATGGCTCTTAATTTACAGGAACTGTAAACACCTTAGGTTGAAGATACATTTGAGGTACCTAGTATGCTAAATGTTGTATATATTAAAAGTATGGAGCAGTGAGTAGGGTACGAGGGATTTATCTTGTGGTCTTATGGCTGAATTGACTTTCCCTGGTACTGCCTGGCATAATGAGAAACTATAGTATGACACCTCACTAATCTTGGAAAAGAGCACAATTGAAAACTGAACATTGTTTCCACCTAATTTACATAAGTTAGTAACAACCCCTGAAAACTCAGAAGTTGACCCTTGCAAAGGATGGAACATTTCCATGGGATTTATCCATATACTGATTATTGGGTGTGCAACATAGGTCTCTTAGAAAACGTTATAAAATTTTCGAAACCACAGTCTTTATATAGCGAGAAGGTTGAGTAAAATAACCATGGCAAAGTTTCTTCAGTTTGTATGTCTGTAGACACTGGTACATCAGATGATTTATTTTTCAAATTTTAAAATATAGAATCATATTGCCTATCATGTCCCATCTGTTGTTATTATATTTTTGCAGTCCTGGACATAGGATCCTGTGCCTCTGTTCATGCCAAGTAAGCACTCTTACTCTGAGCTACATCGTCAGCCCTAAGTTATTGCTTTTGATACCACAAGTGCAATATAAAGTGAAATCTAAATATATTAGAGCCTATGTTTAACCATGTAGGTAAATAATAATAATATCATATTTATTCATTATGAGATATATGAGATAGTTTATATGATTGTTGCTATGTAACAGATGAGTAAGCTAAATCAAAGTAAGTGAGCACTCTGGCCTGTTGGATCAAATAAATGATTGAAAAATGTAAGTATTACAGATAGCACTAAAAATGCTTAGCTACAATAACACAAATCCTGGGGAAAATGATAATCTTTTAACATACTAATGGTAAGGAATTGTAAGGCAGATGCTAGTGAATAAATGCAATAAATATCATTAAATGTTCAAATACAAGAAACAGCTGCAAATAGTCTTAGGTTCAATTCTGAACACAAACTCATATAATGTCTGGGCCAGTTTTTCTAGCTCACAGCTAAGGAAGCAAAATGACAGAAGGATGGTAATGTGGACCATGTTTGACCTGAACCTGACATTTTTTTTTATTTTGTTTTGTTTTTGTTTTTGTCTTTTTCTTAGTTAGGGGTAGAGGTGGATACTCTGATCTCCATTGCCTCATAATAGATAGATTTGTGCATTAATATAATAGATTTCATAATATATCTAGAATATGTCATTAATATCTGAATTTACTAATACTGACTACCCCAATAGGTTGTTATTCTAAAGTGCCACAAATGACAAGAACAATGTACAATTACAAATTAAATTTATGCCATCTTAAGCTTCCTACAGAATTTGATTTGCAGAATAATTATGATAGAAAATATAGGGGTAAAGTTTTCTCTCTCTTTTTCTCTCTCCCTTCTTTTGTTTCCCCACTCTAAGTCCCTCTCTCTTCTTCTTTCTCTGTTTCTGTCTCTCTCTCTCCCTACCTCTTGCCCTCCCTTTAAAGCCATGTATACCTTAGTGAAGCAAGAAAAAGTCCTGATCTAAACAGAAGACCATGAACATTAAAAATCTTACATGAAATGGAAAGTTTCAAGCCACTCTCAGAGAACACCTGTGTTTCACCCAAGTTCACTCTGCACATCAAATAGGAGAGCCGGCACAATAAGCAATCATTGTCCAGAGAAGGGGGCTAGTGTACTGAGTAAAGAAATAGTTAGCAACTGTCTACTGGGATGAGGCAACCATATCCTTATTTGCAGCCCAAGAAACTTCTACCTTGTTCAAAAGGTAGTAGGAACTCTCTGCAGTTTTTTGAGCTGGCTGACATAGCCAATGTCAGTGTTGGGAAGAAAAACCTGACAGCAGTGCTTGGATCCTTTAGAGAGGAGGAAAAGGAGATGCTGAGAGATGATTTAGGAAGCCCATCAAGTTGTGCAGAAAATAGTATGTGGAGTCTACTGTTGCTGATTAAAATTAAATTTCTTGTACTTATATTCTTTTGAAAGCTAATAATAAAACTATGAAAAGAATTATCTCTTTATCACAGATACCACATGACTGTGTGAACTATGGAAAATTTCTTAAGAAATAATGGAGTTGAAGCATACTTAGAACAAAGAAAAGTACCTTAGATGTGTGTGTGTGAGAGAGAGAGACTGTCAGAATTCTGTGAAAACTTGCCAGCTGCCCTGAAAAATTGTCCTGCAGTGAACTGCATTCCGGCAGCATTTTCAGGAATTATATTCTTGTAGTGATCAATTTTTCATCCCAAAGGGTGATATTTCTCTCCATAAATTTGCTTCCCAGTCAATATTTCTTATCCGTGATATGAACGAGGTTTTTCACCGTTAAAAATAACCAAGGTTAAAAGGCCTCGTAAATATGTAGCATCATGAAACGTCGGACACAGGAGGTGAGCGAGGTGTTTCTGATGTGCTGTGGCTAAGGATGCTATAGGTCTACGTGTCACTCTTTCTTCTTAGACAACTGTGACAAATAAACAGTGTAGCCCCTTATTTACAGCTCTACTCCTGAAGCTTCCATTTATTTCCCTATCCAAAAAAGTGATGTTGTTTGTTATTAAGACATGGCTACAGTTTATATCCACCAAACCTACTCTAATGACCGTGAAGTTGATTTAATACTTCAGATGTTGAAGAAACGAATGATTAAATCTTGCTTGATTTCAGATACAGGTCTATTGCTTGAGATCAAGTCTGTAAATGTTCAACAAATCAGTACACACTTTATTCCCCTTATATGGCAGGTGAAATCTTCTCAATCTCGATTGTAGCACAGAGTAATGCAGCACAGGGATGCATTGAAATTGTATAAGAAACTGACAGTAGCTAATTGACAGAAATTGGTAACAGTCCACTCTCATCTTTCAAATTCATTCATTCATCTCAGGGCAGCAATTCATACAACCGACGTAAATCTTTGCTCCTCTATCCAGGAGACCATATTTAGGTCTTAACACATGGCCCTCATTCTCAGCAACTGAAACCCTTTTTATTTCCTGCCATGGCCTTGAGGCAAGCCCTTTACTCATTCTATTCCAACCCACGAGGCTCCCTAATGCTCCTCCATCACAGCTCACCAGTTAGCAGAGAAGAGTAAGTGGTGTTTTCTACTACTTTTAAATTATATTTGCATTGCTCTGCTTGGCACTGCACCAGTCCAGAGAATTAGTTAATTTTTTATTTAATTTTAATATCGCAATATAATTATATCTCTCTTCCCTTCCTCACTCCAAAACCTACCTCCCTGAAACCACTCCTGTTTTTTTTCTAATTTGTGTCCTTTTATTTCATTAATTGTTGACTAAATATAAACTGCTCCATCTGGCAATTAAAAAATGATGAGAGTCACAGAACTTCAGGTTTTATCTTCAATTCCAATTTCTTCTCCTTCTTGAAGTGGAGTTTTGTAGTATCCCTTGACCTTCCCACCTCGGTGAGCCTTCAACTGTTTTAGTCGTCTCTAGTATCCCTGTTTGTGTACCTGCTTGTTGACGTATAAGATCCCAGGTTTGATTATGACTTCTGCAGTCATGAATCTAACGCATCTGTTAATTCTAGTTTACTTTCTTTGCTGCAATAAACACCAGGATCAAAAGTAACTTAGAGAAGTAACTTGTTTATTTCAGACGATCCTTCCAGGTCACAGTACATCATGGAGACAAGTTAGGGTAGAGACTCAATCATGAACTGATGGATAAATTGTAGGAGATTGCTGCTTACTGGCTGACTCACTGGGTCAGGATCAGCTACCTTTCTTACACAGCATAGACACACCTACCTCCACGTTGCTACCCACTGTGGGGTGGACTCTCACATCATTCATTAATCATAATAATGTCCTACAATTGTTAGGCAAGCAATTCTTGAGTTGAATTTTCTCTTCTCACATGAATCTAGGTTTTATGCACTTGACAATAAATGTGAACCAGTCCAGTGCTGCTTGTATCTGATGCTGCCAATTGAATTATAAAAAAAAAAACTTCATGTCTAAAGTGGGACAAGTATGAAGCCTTCATAGTAAACATGCTGAATCATAACATTTAAAATTAACATGTTACTTATGATCCAGATAGAAAAGAGATGAGCAATTCTTTCTTAATAAAGCTAGATTTTGAAAACTATTGCTTAGTCTGATTAGGTACTTTTCCATTTAAACTTTCTTCATTAATGTCACTATACAATACATTATTCTAATTGAAAATGGTTGTCAAAAGTACAAATTTCCCCACATTTTTTATAAAGTGCATAATGTCATCTTGAATCGTAGCTTAGTTTGCTTTCGGCCTTTTCTTTCTCTCAACTTGAATTAGTTTAACATTGAGATCTGAACAGCACCTTGCCTTTAATTTAAATCCTACATTCAATTATCTTGTTACCAAGGTCCAGGTAAGGAAGCTAGCCAAATCACCATTTATTTATAATCAAAATCTACAAATGTCTATATTATCTACATATCAATAGTGCTTTCTGTCACATAGAAATACTTCCTCAAACAGGAATTATGATTTATCAAAACTGAGCATACAATATACAGACATTGGTTTCTATGAGTCATCTTTCCCCGTGAAATCACACAATTACTGCTTTATAGGAAAGTGTGGATAAAATAAGAATTGTCTAAAGGAAATGAGAACTAGAATCTTCTCTGACTTCTATACCCACAAGTGCATATAGCCTCCAAGAATTACCATCCCGTGATGACTAGAGTATCTGTATTTCATTTTCCAAGACATTACAACCTCTTTGCATTCCATTTTAGATGTCAATCTATAAAAAAGACTTTAATTTGCTAATATGTAGTTTCCGAACCTCTAACAGTTATTTGCTTACCAGTCAATGCATCCTGTTGAAATGCAGAAAACATATTCTCTTCAGTATATAATACTTACTTTTAATTAAGATACATTACCCAACTTGTAAAATATTATTGGTTAAATGAATTATATTTTAATGGCTTAGAAAATAGAATTCAGATGTTATTATCACATGATATTAAAAATAGCACTTTGGTCATATTGAACATCACTTATAGTCAAAGAGACAGAAGTTGAAAGACAGTCTCTAGGGTTCAGAAGCTTTTGCTAGTTGGATGATCGAACAGGAATAATGACAATTATTTCATGGCTCATTTTCTTCATGGTAAGAATAAAATGTTTGCACAGAATTCAGAAGAGAATATATCAATTAAAATGCTCTTACTCACAGTCAGACTTTGTACTCCACAAATATTATGTGGCATTATTACTTACAGATAACATATATACTTTCACAGACATTTGGTTCTTATAGATTTTATTATAATCTACACTTCCTTGGAGGTACTGAAATCTCCAAAGAATTCTTGTATTTTTGTATATTATATAAATTTTGTTTACTGAATTAGTACATTGAAATAATATTATTTAAAAATTTGCAAATGTTATTACCTTTCCTTTATTTATTGTCATAAATGTTTATAATAATATATATTTCAAACAAAAAGTTGTGAGGAGAATGGGATTGCTTATAATTTTCAACTCAGATTCTACATTGTGGTTTCAGTTTCATAGCTTTTGGCAAACTCACCATGTATTGGTGCACAATCATTGGATTTAATTTTGAGCTTCGGGCTTCCCTGAAAGGTTATCCAGAACATATATGGAGTACTACAACTTTAAAGAAAATCTCACAGATGAGTTGATTCTCTGAAGAAAATTGCTTACTCCTAACTTGGTAACACATCAATGTGCATCCACTAGTACATTCACCTGCTGGCTTGAATATATAATTGCTGGTTGTCTATAAAATAAAGCAGGCAATTTTGTGTCCACTTGGAAAAGAAATGCTAATGTGTGAACATTAATTCTAAACAGATAGTATTCCAGTTTTGAAGTCGCTGTTGTCTGACTTTGCCTTGCTGGTGTTCATGCAGCTGCTTTGGAAACATGGAGGTCACATCTATGTAAGAAAATCGAATATCCAAGTTTGCCAGTTTACTAGGAAATAATCTTAGAAAATACATCATGCTATGTATATTGAAATTAAATGAAATATCTTTCAAACTTACTATATATATATATATATATGATTAAAAGTCTTNACTATATATATATATGATTAAAAGTCTTTGAAATTATAAATAAATAATAGCCATTTTCTAACCATAATAACCCATTCCCAGATATGGGATATTGCCTTATAAGTCATTAGTAAGGAAAGCACTGGAGACCCTCAAATAAGACAGGCTGTAGCCTTTCCTCTTTTTTTTTTTTTACAAAAAATTATCATAAGACCCTTTTGCTGAAGATGCCATGCAACTTCAGAGTGTGACATAGAGAAATTAAGCTGGAACAAACCAAAAGTTTCCTTACTGCCAGCCTAGTTCTTGAAGATACTGTACAAGATGTTAGGAGAGTAAAGAAAATGGTAGTTGTGATAGCTATTCTTGCTTTTCCACTTGACTCCACCTGGAACAAACTACAATCCAGAACTCCAGGGCACACTTATTTTAGATGGCTTGATTGGAAGTGAGTGAATCCATTTCTAGTCCAGACCTTTGAGGCTGGTAGACATATCTTTAATCTGAGCCACAACCTCTTCTGAAAGCCTATACAATGACTTAGAAGAAGGAAGTTTTTTTTTCCTGCTTTCTAGCAATGCTATTCCTTCACTGGCATTAAGGCCTTTTTCTACAGAATTCTAGCATCTCTTGAAGACCATCTGAAACATCCAGCCTTGTGAACTGAGCAACTTCTGGATTTTTTTGGTCTTCTCTTATATAGCCTGCCATTGTTGGATTAGATCGACCATAACCTATAAGTGGTTATAATAAATCCCCTTTCTATACATATAGAAAAAGAGATATATTCTATAACTTCTGCTACCCTAGAGAACCCTCACTAATACAACAATCTTACCCAGATATGAGCCCTAGGATCTTAGGCATATGAGTAGCATGTAGTATGAGACTAATAAGCTAGTGCCTTAACTGTTATGGAATATCCAACTAGTCTACAATTTGATTTGTGACCCATTTCACGGGAAAGAATTGGTAATGAATGCTGTAAGTCTGGTCAAAAGTTCAGTGAATGGTGTCAAAGGCCCTTAATGGGTAGTTCCATTGTTAGCTAAATTGGCGTAGTATCAAATCATATTGCAAATATGCATATTTGTGCCCATATGGTTTGCCACTCTTATCTATAATCAGAGTTTTCATTCTTTCTAGTGAACTGTGACAAAGACAAAAACTTATGATTGCATATGGTTCTGAAAGTTGAATATTTAACCTTAAAGAAGACATTTATAGCATCCACTCCAAGACTCAGGGCAGGCCCTTCTTGAGGGAACAGAAATACAGCAGGAGTCACAAGATAGGGAGATAAGCTAAAATTGATATATTATGGGAAATAGAAAGTCATTGCAATGCGGAAATCTCGACAACTATGGATGGCTGCACTGGTTTTGCACCTCAATGGCTGCATCGAAGCTAGACAATGATAGACAATCAGAGAATGAAGAGAATCAGAAACTCCAACTCCTTTCTCTTAAATTATTTCCCACGACATTCAGGGAAATGGAAACCCTGGTCATCATTGTACTCACTGATGACCACCCCTGGGTCCTCTGGATAGTGTAAACCTGATGGTCACAAAGAGGGCCCTAGCTACATTAAATATGTCACAGAACAAAGACAAAGACTGACTCTCGGAAAGGGAGACGCAGTTGATGGGAATTGTGGAGACATAAGAGAAAATGGGGAAAACATAGGAAATGCAGTGGATAGTTTTGGGGAGGAGATGAGAAAAGAGGGGTGAGAGGGAAGCAGAATTCACCATGAACACAAACAAAATTGCCAAAGAATTATTTTGGTAAAAAATAATGATGCGATGCCAACTAAAGCAAGTGCTTTCTAAAGGGCAAATACTTGACTCCAGAGAATTATTCAAAACTTTTATTTAAAAAAAGACAACTAACCTCCAAAATTTAGGATGAATCTGCTCACATTGCAATTCTTTTTCACTAAAATATAATTTTCAATAGAATTTTAGTGTTGAATATTTGTTTATAAATTATTATTTATTTTCTTTCAGTTTATAAGAGAGAAATAGAGACATAAACTCTTTAAAACTGAACATGTATTAATAATGCATCAAAAATTATTTTTTATTTTACATACCAATCCCAGTTATTTTAAAGTCTGGCTCAATAGTCATTGTTTTCAAAATCCCAAAATCATGGTTTGGTGCAGTAGCATAGCTATAGGTAGAGCAATGATATCTATATAGTATTAATTGTTATCTTCTCTAAATACTGCTGGCTGTACCTTAAACACTATTATTAGCATGAATATTTTCTTTTTTGCTTATTACTGTTAACTTCATTTTTATCAATGTAATAGTTAAGTAAAGGAATTTAAATAAGGCATCAAAGTTACAGAGACTTTACATTTGGAGTCAAGATTGGATCTAAGTGATCCAACACTTTGCAACTTGGCTGTCCACCATCATGAAATACTTCCATACCTGATGTGGGATTCCCCTCTGTATGCTATGAATATGTTTTTGTTCCCCATTGGTTAATAAAGAAACTGGTTAGGCCTATTGGAGTGCAGATTATAGCCAGGTTTTAAGAATATAGAGAGACAGTAGGTGCAGTCAAGGAGATGCCAAGAAGCTAGTGAAGGAGAAAGATGTCAGCCCTCAGCCAGAACCCAACCTGTATTCCACAGCCTAGTGGTAATACACAGATAAATAGAAATGGGTTAGTTTAAGATATAAGAGTTAGCTAGTAATATATCTAAGCCAGTAACTAAACAGTGTTGTAATTAATATAGTTTCTGTGTTATTCTTTGTGTCTGGGGGCCAGGAAATGAAGTAGCAGTCTCGTTCTACATGTACCCAACAACTACAAGAATGAACATGCATAGGGTGCATTAGACCATGTACTTCTTCTTAATATTTTGAGTTAAACTTCATTCTTTTTTTCTCTTTTCAATAAAATGGTCAGTTCATTAACAGAAAAATAGCAAATCAAAAATCAGACAAAAATGAAATCCTAATGACAGCTAAGGGACAATTAAAAGTACAAAAGAAGAAAAACAGGAAATAATGTTTTCTTCTTTTTCATCTCTTTAAATTGATTACATGTTTGACACAGTTTTGTGTACAACTTTACTGCAAAATATCTTAGACTTTCTTCTCATTTTCTTATACTACTCAAAGCATAGGTTAAATGCAAAAACTAGTCCTAATCATGTGGGTATGTCTAGTTGAGTTTATCCGTAGCTTAAAAAGACTTTTCATTCCTTACAATCATTCAAGTAGAATTGAATTTAGAGTTCTCAGGAAAATAATTATTTTTAATGACCACTAAATAAATTCACCTGAATTTCTTGCTGTAAGTTTGCTTCTTCAACACTCTTACAGTCAAATAAGAGTTATGTTCACCATTTTTCTTTTCCTGCTTTATGCCAGTCTTCAAAAGAACAGTGCAAATTTAAGAAGACATGGTTTTGTCAGTAACATGGGTGTCTTCTGAGACGTTTTTCTACCTCCTCACTCCCAACCCAGTTAACTGCTAGGACTTCAGTTTTACTTGCCACATGCACATCAACCCTGCTCTGTTCTCACCGTCTTGATCTTGATCTTCAGCACCCATCATTTCCTAGTGTTTCATATGCAGCTCTTAGCCTGTGTCTATTTCTTAGGCTGGCTTCCCTCCAACATCTCTCCAAGCTGCGGCTGTCTATCAAGAAAGATTGTCTTTCCAAAGTGGAAATCATATCATGTCCTGCCCTGTTTAACATCTTCAGTGACTTTCTATTTTCACAAGATAAAATTAGCACTCCTTAACGTCATATATAGTGCCATAGACAATCTGTCACCTTCCTCATTTTTGTTTTGTCCGTCTTCTTTTCCTTGCTAAAACTTTTAAGCTCTTATCTAGGTACTCTGCAGACACTGAATAATACAGTACATCTCTTTGCATGCTAGTACTGCAGAATAATCCTCTTGTACATTGTAAACATTTGTCCATTGAATTGGTTTAGTAAAACACCGATTGGCCATTAGTCAGCTAGGAAGTGTAGGTGGACAACCAAATTAAGGGTGATGGGAAAGAGAAGGGTGGATTCTCGAGTCACCAGCAGACACAAAGGGAGCAGGATATGAACATGCCATGCTAATAAAGCTACTCCAGGGGGCAGAGAATAAATAAAGAATATGGGTTAACTTAAAATGTAAGAGCTAGTTAGTAATAAGCCTGAGCCATGAGCTGAGCATATAATTAATATTAAGATTTCTAGTTAATTATTTGGAAAGTGGCTGCTGATTATTTGGGAACAGGCAGGTGGGAAAGAAACATCTGTTTATGTGTTGGAAAATTTGTCATTCATCTCCTTCACCTAGCTGCCACTCAATTTTTGTGGTACATACCATCCAAAAGTTTCTCTAAACTTGGTACCCCCATGAGCTTTTAATTTTTTTATTTTTTAAAAACAATCTCATTTTGCATTCCAATCCCAATTCCTCTCTTTCTTGTCCTCCCACTCCTCCCACCTTTGCCCACTCAACCCCAATCCACTCCTCAAAGAGGATGAGGCCTCCCATGGGGATTCAACAAAGTCTGTCACATCACTTGAGGCAAGACCAAGGCCCTTCCCCCAGTATATAAGCTGAGCAAGGTATCCTTCCTAAGAGAATGGGTTCTAAAGAATCAGTTCATCCTCCATGTTGCCACTGGATACCATCAATCTAACAGAAGACCTTAATGCAATGTTAATGCTAACCTTAATGCCAACCTTAATGCAAGATTTGCTTTATTCATTTATTTTTTTCTCTTTAGTTTGGGGTGAGTTTGTAAACTATTCTTTGTGACCTCAGTACCTAGGAGCTGCTTTGCAAGGACTGAGTTCATGTAATGAGAGCCAGCACTATGACACAATTTAAACTAGCATTGATTTTCTTTCCATTTGTTATACTTTATAAAAGAAAAATGAACATCGATGAGAACACCCAGTAGTATATTTACTAATCCTATTATTTTTGTCCTTTCAAATTTCCAATTGAATTTGAATAATATTTGTATTAAGATAAATCAATTTAAAAGTTTATTCAATTATGTGATAAAGTAAATAATACATGTTTGGTTTCTTAAGTTTCCTCATAAACAGCTCCTAAAATACTTGGAATCTCTAGAGTGGTGGATCAACACTCTTTATCTTGTTAAAGAATAAATGGTGGATGTAGGACTCTGAGAGTCGATGCATGAGGGTTACCAATAAAACCTCAAGATGATTAAAGTATTGGAAATGTCAACTTTGCTATCCCTTTTTCAGACTGAGGGGTAAATAGGGTTGAGAAATTGACATAATAATTAATGGCTAATAATTAATTCCTATCTAAGCACAGAAGATTCCCTTCTGAAAAAAGAAAAAAAAACATAAACAAAACAACAACAACAAAAACCTTACATGCCTGTTCTTTTACTCTACAAGTTGTACAATTTAAAGTACACAAGCAAAGCACAGTCTTTTAATATACTTGATAAAAGCCCATCTTTTACTATACTTGATCCGAGTTGGGTATTATGGGGATTTTCTCCCTGGGAAAAGAAAATCATAACTGATATTTGAGAAATATCAGTGACTGTCACTTGCAGGTGACATCTGAAATAGAGGCAGTGTTGTGGGACCCTTAACCCTTGGTGCCTGTATTAATGCCAGGAGGTGTCAAATTTTAATTAAATTGTAGGAAAAATAGCTAATATTCAGAGACAGAAGATTGGTAGGGATAGAAAACATGTGCACATATTTAGAGTCATAATTATAAGTAAATTAGTACAGTTTAGTATTTTATGAACTAAAATATGACTCATACACAGTAGATCAGCTAAAATGTTTTGAAAAATAATGAAGTAGAAACTGATTTCTGAGTTCAAATGAAGTCATTGGAATTGCTGATTTTATTTTAATGTACTACCCCCTTTCTCCCTTAAGAGAATTTTCAAAGGATCCATTCCTCAATTAATCTTGAAAGAAAAGTCTTTGGAATGCTGTAAAAAGGCTTGACATGGCATTTATCCACATACTTTAAATCTGGCTTCAGTGACTAGAGGGTTCACAGCAATGGGACATAGGTTTAGATCCCTGAGTTCTGGAATTAGCCTTGTCTGGGTTTAAATTTTCGGCCTGTCATTTCCTCACCGTGCAATTTGTGGGAAATCACTTAACCTCATGGAGCCTGGATTTCTTCAGCTGGAAAATAGGGTCAACGTTCGTCTCAAGCCTCACAGATTTTCATGAGACTAAAATAAGATAAACCAGTAATATATGTAAATGTAGTGTAAGAAGTAGTAAGATCCTACAACATGTTATTTGACATTTTATAAGTTCAGTATCAGAAATCAACACTCCTTCATTGCACACCTCATTGACTTCTGCTTTATTCATAACCCACATGTGGCTGGCAACCCTCCTGAGCTGCAGCATTATCAGCCATGCCTTGAGAGGCAGGGAAGTATTTTTGAGCATCTGGCTCTTCAAAACCAGCTGGCCTGCATCATAAACCCTACCTCCCGTTGTCAAAATTTCCAAAGTCAGCATGACACTGATAGGGAATTCAAGGAGAAGACGGTGCTGACATCGAGTAAGCAATAGCTCAGGATTCTACAGGGTCACAAGTCATTGTCTTTCTCAAGATGTGAGACTCTGACTTAATAACCACGGCTTTGCCTCAATTACCCTACCAAGACTTCTGGAGATGAGTTCTTTACTTAATGTGTATCTCAGAACATACGTTTATTGATGTCTGCTTCAAGGATGACTTGCCTTATTTTGAGGATGAGGGCAGACACATAGTCTGGCTGAAGGCCAGAATGACATAATAATGAGCAAACTCAGCCAGATATACTGTAATATGGTGACACATGTGACATTAGAATCTTTGGTATTAGAATCAAAGAGAACACCTGAAAAAATGCATTGGGTAAAAAGAACAGATGTTATTATTTCTTAATATGTTGCTCTTCTTTTGTGGTTCATATCAGTTGGCAGTATTCATAATAAATTATTTGTGAGAATTGTTTCATCTTAGGTACTTAACTGTGAACTTCATACAGAAGGCTTTATGTTCAATTATGCTGTGTAAATGAGGATAAAAAACATTAAACAAAGTTAATCAATTACTGCTATCAACAAATCACAATAACTTCATTTAAATTTATTTTTAAAATAATGTTTAATTATCATTGATTTATACAATAATAGACACTAAATCAAGCACATAGTAAATTCAGCATATTAGACAACATATGTAATGTTATTTCAATAATAAAAGAGTAGCCAGAATTTATCTTTTCATATTTAAATAAAAGAAAGAAAAGTTAACAAGTCATATTGTAGGGTAATAGATTCCAATATTCACTATTTTCTAATAATTGGGGTAAGCTGTCTCAGTGATGTATTTCTCTGTGAATGTGATTATAAAGGTGTAGTCAAGACATTGGAAGGTACTATGAAATATTGCAATAAAGTGGAGATGACATTATAAAGGGAGTAAAATAGGTAAAGTACAAACTCATTTGCAGGTAACTTATTAGAAGAGCCTTTGTGAATATCCAGGTGGCTAAAATAGTCAAAGACTGTTATCTTGAAGTATTGATGAATTAAATGTCTCTAGGGAAAAAGTAGAAGACTAAAATGTGTGAAAGAGTATAATGAAGTCTATAAAATCCCTGAAGACTAACCAGGTTTATATTCTAAATTAGATTAGAAAAGTCTATGCTTGATAAAGGATTCAATTAGGTAAGATCAATTATAACAACTGTACATTTTCACCAAGTTAAAAAGAGAAACACAGGTATATTCCATCCAAGTAAAATTAATTTATACTTCATTACAAAGTTCTTGAAGACAGTATAAATTGGACAGTAGAAAAGAATTAATTTGTGTTTCCATTCACTGTTATTTTTGTAATGACATCTATCTACACAGAAACACAGTGGTAAATTATGAGAAATTTGTTCAGGTTAGAACAGTTAGATAAGGGAGATGGCTGATTATTTTGGTCAGTTAATCATCTTTATATACTTTACTGAATGGTATTAATGTGAATTATATTATTTTTATCGGCATGAAATTGTCTTTCAGTTTCTTTTCTTTTTCTCTGAAAAAGTAGCATTATTTTGAAAAATACTTAGTTTCTTTGACTCTCCTTAGAATGCATGCTTAACTGCATTCATAATTTTATTTAAATTTATCTTCTAGTCAGTGGTATTTGAATGATCTATACAATTATCAGCAGTTTGTCAATTTATTAAGAAGCAATCGATGAAGGGAGAAAAAGAGAGAGGAGGAGAGATAGAGAAATGCAGGGGAAAAGAATGTGAGTGAGAAAAAGAGGAGAATAATGTGAGAGAAGAGAAACAAGGGAGTGGAGGAAAAATGAAAAAATAAAGAAAAATTACAGTGTGTGATATTTTAAAATAATCTGATTAATAGATATATGCTTCTGGTAGAGAGCAAGGATATTATTGTATTAACTAAAACATTGGAAAATGATACTAATATAGATTGTGTGTGTATGTGTATGTGTAGTGTGTGTGTCTGTGTGTGGTGTGTGTGGTGTGCGTGTGTGTGTTGTGTGTGTGTGTGTCTGTGTGTGTGTGTGTTTTGTGTTTCTGTCTTACTAACCAGGTACAACACTGGCCTATAAATAGAGGTTCTTTGTGGCTGAGAGATCTAAACATCATACATGCTATGAATACAGGAAGAAAGGGAATATTATAGGCTTGGCATTGATGCTCACAGGTGGTTCTTTGACCCAGATGTATGACATGAACCTTATTCCTGAGTGAATGGAGCCCTCACAACATCAGTTGGCAAAGTTGATATCGTCTATTGATTTCAGAATATGGAGTAGTTTCTAGGGACAGAGGACGTATGAGTGTAAAGCACTATGCTATATTCTGTTCTAAGTTATCTTCTGTTGATTTCATTTGGAATACCTTGTATTAAGGGGTTATGACAAAATATGTGCCAAGAACTCAGTAATAAATTTACATCTACAGAAAAAAAGAAATGGTATCCAATGATATATTTGCTGTATTAATTTTATTGTGGGTATTAGTGTTGGCATTACATCTATGCTCTAAAGCAAGACTGCAGTGGTGCCAATGCCTACGGAGATGACAAGTGGCCCTGGAATTAACATTTAAGGCTGACCGGGAGTAGGACTGCTTACAATGTTTATGATTGCAATGACTAACTTAAATGTCTCAGTTGAAGACCTATTTAATGGATTTATTCATATCAAGTTTTTGGTTCCAATAATTTTATTAAATGTGTTTGACAATGAATGATGGCATGGATCATCTGATTTCCACTGCTCAAGTAGATAGGTACATAAAGATAAAGCCTAACTTATTTAATTAATAATGTTGTTAATAGCATCTACTTTTCTTACTTAAAATAAAAAGGTTACTGAAATATTCTATAGTTCATATATTCTCAAGAGAGAAAAGTTGGCTCTGATGTTTCCAAAGGTGACAGTTCCAATTATACTTATGCCTTTTTGATTTCTTGCCTGTTTTTACAGACTTCCAAAATTTGATGAGCAGTGAAGTGGTACATCCAACTTAGTTGGCATGGAGGTAAAACATAATAGACTTTTAAACCAAATGATTCAATTCATTTCCTTAGAGCTGAACCAAAGCTTTAAACAAGAAAATTGCTCACATCTTTCTAAGCAGAAAAAATAATACAAATTAATCATCATAAAAAAGATCAATATCCTTGAAAATATAATTAAATAGTCTTTAGTTAATCATCATAAAATTAAATATGAATGTTGTGCTGAGAACAGATTTGCAGCAGATGTATTAACAGGATTTTGACACCAACCATCCATAAAGCCTTAGAGATTAGCCAGAAAATTCCTAAGGCTTAGAAAAAAAACAAAAAAAGAAAACAACAACAACAACAAAGGACAAATAAAAGAAATAAACTGTTAATATGCAAATTAAACTCTAAGAAAATGAGTTTGACTCAACATATTCAATTAAATTAGAAGACACAAAGTACCATTTGTTACTCAACATAATTTTTGCTTTTTTTTAACCTAATTTTGAAAACAGTCTGAAATGTTGGAATGAGTATTCATATCTTATTTCAATGAATATTGCAACCATTTCCCCTGATACATTTTCTAAAATCTTTGGAAACTGTTTAATGTTAAAAAAATACTCAAATAAATTACATTCATCCAAAGATAGGGAACATATTACAAGATGTAGATTTAATATTTAGGCAAGGACTTCTTACCAAACATTCAATAACAAGAACTAACTTCCAGGAATCAACAAATGATAGTAAATGAATCTTTAAATTTTCTGCATCACAAAAGGTATTATCAATCAACAGAGAAAACAGCCCATAGAATGGGAGAATTATACCAAGAGAGGTCTAATATACAAAACTTTCCAATGACTTCAGAAATAGACTAGACACTAATGACTCACAAATATGCAAGGAAGATAAAAATTCCAGTTAGTAAATGGGCTAATGGAATGCACAGAAATTCTCTAATGAACAAACATAAATAATAGTCAATAAGTATTTTTTAAATTCTTCTTTCAAATATTACTTGCCACTTACAATTTTTCTCCCTGCCTTTACCCTAGTGTCTTCCCTACATCCCCTCACCACCATATTCACCACCCTCTCCATCTCCACTCAGTAAAGAACAAGCCTTCTAGGGTCATCAACCAAACATAGCATAAAGAGCTACAATAAGATCAGGCACATACCATCACATCAATGCTAGACCAGGCAACCCAGCAGAAGGAAGAGTCCCATAATCAGGCTAAAGAGTCAGAGACAGCCCCAGCTCCTATGCGAGGAATCCCACAAGAACATCAGGCTACACAGCCTTAACATATATACAGAAGAATTATATCAGATCCCTACAGCTCCCTCATCTCTGTGAACCCGCTGGAATCTTGATCAGTTGAATCATGCAGTAGTATAACCACATTGAACAACTTGCTACAAATATCAATATTAGAAGAATAATTGGAATTTTCCCAACTGATAAAATGTTTAAAGATGTAGAGTAGCTAATTATTATGATTTTTCTGTCATGTGTTATATAAATTTGAAAGTATATGAATATTATATGTCAATAAAAATTAAGGTATGCATGAATTTTTTGACAGTATATATTGAAGTATTTATTAATCATGTTATTTTGTACTGAATCCTTTTAATTACTTTTATTTTTATGTAATTTATTAATTTATTTTGCACTGACTTAACAATAAAAACTTAACTCATTCTCACAGTATATGACTGAGACCCATAATATTTTCAAATTTTTATGTAGATATCAACATTGTGCCAGAATAGTTATCTTAAAAACTGAGTCAGGCTATAGTGAATATTATGCTTTTGTTTTGATTCTTACCTCACAATCTATTTAATTTGTATTACATTGAACAACCCAGATTATTATGTGGTCTAAATTAGGTGCTCTCATAATAATGTACCATTAATCACAACAATGTACTATTATAAAGCCTAAACAAAGGCATATTTTCACCACTTTTGTTATACTCAACCTCTTTTTGACATAGTTTTTCATTTCTTATTTGATACAAAGGAAAGAGTCAATAGGCTAATTCTCTATTGCTCTTCCAAATTCCTTTCTAAGCATCATGGTGTTCAGGAAATGATCATAGTCCTGGATTATACCATTTCTCATTAGCCCTCACCTAGCAGCTAATATATGTACTCTAACTGTTTAATTATTAGTTCAAATCTAATGAATGTCTTAACGATTCTATTTCATTGCTATTTTCACCATTGTTGCCATAATGAACCAACAATCTCAGAGATGGATATCTGTCTAATAATGTTTATTATGACAGTTTTGTTCATGGAAATGTTCATGGTAAATTATATTTTATGAGTATTTCATATTAACCAAAGAAGGGATATAATGCTGTGATTAATTCAGTGTAAAATGCAATGATTTTTAGAATTCTGCTTTAGAAAATATGCATCTGAATACGCTTGACAGAAGTCTATTCTGTTTATTTCTCCAGTGTTTACAGTTATTTGTTTGTGAGGAATGGGAAGCAACTGATTAGAAAAAAATGAAGGAATTGTTGATGGCTTTAATAATGAAGTCATTAAAAGATAAGCACAAGTTAATTATACTTCAGTTAAAGGCATATGTCACTGACTTCCATCTGCATCCTTCTTCTTGTATAGACAATGCTATCTTCTATGTGTGGGGAATCTACTAGTTTGTTCAGTACCGAAGATGACATGTCTCACACATCCATATTCATTCCATATTTGTGATAATAAATTTGAGGTTTTCATAGGTTTTATGACCTAGTACAAACTGTAGCTTCTACTAAGGCCTATGACAGGGTCTTCTGTTTTATTTAAGGCATCTAGAGTTATGGCAAAAAGGCAGCTTGTATAGATTGAAAGGAATCTTTCATAGTCTCATAAAACTTTTTAGGTAATCTATTATCCTTAGTTAGAGGGTATGAATTATATTGACCTAAATATGACACCATACCAGTGTTCTGAGTAACAAAGGGCCTTGTTCTTTTCTGGTTGCTGCCTTTTTATTATTTGGTTGTAGGCAGGAATATTTTGTGTACACAGATACAAGTCTTGGTGAGATGTAACATCATTATGTTCTACAGTATCCATTTTTGATTTTCTATTTTACTAACATTATCTTCTTCATACTTTAATTTCAGTACAAAATTTATTAGATGTTATTATGACATTTTTAAACAAACTGTTTTCTTTTTATTTCTCCTTGCTTATCTTTCCCACTCCCTGCTTCCTCTTTCCCCTCTTCTTCAAACGTTCTTCTCCTCTTTCAATTCCCATGTTAGGGATTTAGGAGTGCTTTGTTAATGGAATTTCCCACTTGCATGCAAATGGTTGGAAATAGAAAACACTATACTTTGTGAGGTAACCCATTCCCAAAAAGATGAATATGGTATGTACTCACTTATTAGTG
>LOEQ01002426.1:148449-174163 GCA_001685075.1 Bramus lutescens | reverse complement strand
TAACATCTCATCAACGTGGCTGCTTAGACAAGACCTGAACCAGAGCAACACCAAGAGACACTCTAGCCTGAAAGAGGGAAAGCTCACAGGGTCCTAACCCTAAAAAGTACCCCTGTTCTTTTTTTTTCTTTTTAGGATTGGGACCCTGTGAGCTTTCCCTCTTTCAGGGGTACAGGGGTACAGAGAATGGCAGAAATAATCTACCCCAGTTGGTTATTCGTACCAACTTGTCCACTCCCAAATCATATACGTGCAAGTGACATTATATGGACTGAGCAGGTTGTATTCATGTATTTTAAAATAAACAAATAAATACATAGGTATACATATAGTTATGTACCAATACTACTCCGTGTGTGCACATGCATGTGTGCAAGTGTACAAGTGAACAGAGGTCATGAATTCGAGAGAGGCCAGGAAGTACATGGGGATGAGGAAGGAAATGGTGTAATTTATATTTTAACTTCAAGTAAACTGAAAAATATTACTAACTTGGGCTGGGTAGATGACTCTGAGTACTTGTTGCTATTACAGGGGTTTGCCAGCACCACTCACCTGGCCAGCAGTGGCAGGGTGCAGTGGCCAATCCCATTGACCCCTCCATAATGCTCCCCCATGGCAGCTGGTATACTACATCTGGTCATAGAAAGATCGGGGAAGGAGTGACTCCATTTTGAGACCTGAGGAAATACATTCTGTCATTTCACGTTTGTGGTTAGTTCTCAAGCTCGGAGTAACCTGACACTCCACATGACAGGCTATACACCCAGCCCCTCTCCCATCCTCACTGTGGCCACACTGCTCAGAATGTTCCAGTCAGTGGCCTCATTTTGTGTCACGTGCAGCAGGCACCAGCTCAGCTCCTGGGTCTCACTGCTGCAGGATGCACAGACAGGAGAGCTGGCAAGGCCCCGAACAGTTCTGTCTGTGAGGCTGGTTCACTGCAACCGTGAGACCGCCACTCTGGTGAGAGACCACTCCCAGAGTTCACGGGCATACATGGGGACCCAAGGCAGGGTGAGCCAGACAGGCCTGGGAATCTTCTGTCTCCTTCTTCAGTGACAGAAGGCAAAGGTGACACAGGTGGTGACTCACATTCACAGGCTGATGCTTGGAACTTGTGTCCCCCCTGGAAAGACGTCCTGCTTGAAGCTGGTGGCAAGCACCGGCACCTTCTCTCGGCTCCCTCTTCCCTGATGAAAACCGTGCTACAGCCGAGCTTGTGGAAAGGCGAGACGACATTTAACTTTGCACCACCAGAAACACTTGAAGAGATTTAAGAGATGCTTATCTCAGTTAAACCAAGGGGAATGCTTGGTGCCAAGAAAGCAAACAGCCTCCCTGGCAGAGGCTCCCCCTCCCAGGATCTTCCAGTGAACCCCCAGAGCTACTACAGGGCCTCAACACCCCAGTGTGCCCTTTATCTGGTGTTCTTTGTTTTATTAACATCTTAAGTGTTTAGCAACGTCAATAGAAAGCCGTGATGACAAGCTCCTGGCTGCTCTCGTCTCTGGAGACAATGAGGACAGTGGGTCTGTCTACAGGTGTGCCGGGGCCACACTGTCACCCAATAAGTCCAGCAAAGAGCCATTGGCCTCCAGGTCAGGGAGGTGTGGAAAATGTCTAGCCCAGTCCCCAGAGGGCTGGGCTCTTACAAGTGTCTGGGAATGATTTGTGAGAGTGGTATAAAGACTCAGTCCCAGCTCCATGCTGTGCCAACGCACTCGAGAAGGCAGAGCTCAGAGCTCAGAGGCCCCCTTTTTTATGTTGTAGCTGATAATGAGCTCTTAAGACCACTTACAACCACGGTGGTTTATGCAGCTGAATAAACACTGCATTTAAAAAGAAAAATTTAAAACTATAAAGTATGACATATTTAATGGGGACGAGGTGATGTGATAGGATCACTCGGCTTTGTAAAACTTTAAATAAAATTAACACACATCACTTTTAATACAGCCATGTCAAGGCATCTTAAAATCGCAAGAAATAAACACATACGGTCTCTCAGCCCCTTTTAAAGCCACACTCACATGTGGATCCTTATCTTTATTTATCAGATGCTTTTTATAGCCTGGGCGGATGACAGAGATCCCATTTCAATGTTGCTAACAGTCTCCTTTGATGTTCTAATCCTGGGAGGTCAGAGGAAGACCCGCCATGAGCCTTCTGGCTCTGGCGCTAGCTGGCGCTTGGCTCTGCTGCAGGCTCTCTGCAGGCTTTCATCCCTTCACCTTCAACCTGCTCCTGCCTTTGAGTCCTAAGACGCTGATGTAAGTCTGGCCTGCTGCATTCCTACTGTGCTCAGGAACATCCCTCTCAACTAGGGTCTCTTTATGGGCTCACTGTAAGGCTCAGGGTGGACCAGCAAAACTGCTTCCTTGACTCAAGTACTCTTGGCTTCCATCACCTTCCCCTGTGTTGTCTTTGCGAGAAGGTCTTGTCATATAGCTCTGAATGTCTTGAAACACACTAGGCCAGGCTGGTCACACCATCTTCCTGCCTCAACCCCCTCCATGCTGGGGTTGCTGGCATGTATCACCACCCCAGATTCAGGCTTAATAAATTTTTTGAGGTTTCATTTGTATCACATAAATGTCATCTGTTTTGAATGTTCAATTCAATATTTTTTATTAATCATTTTACTTTACGTATCAGTATTTTGCCTGCATGTATGTCTGTGCACCACATACATTCCTGGTGCCCATATATCAGAAGATACTGTTGGATCCCTTGAAAATGGGGATCATGCTGCAGGGTGGAGCTCAGAGTACAGACGTCAGCTCTCTTCTAGATGTCCAAGATTTGGGGTCAGCAGGCCAGAGTCTGCCTCCTCCTTGGTTCGCTGGTTGCAGCTCCTTGCTGTGTCCTCATGCAGTCTTTCTTTGGCTAACACCTTCCTTGTGTTCTGTCAGACCTCCACTTCTAAGACAGTGACTGGAAGTAACTCTGGGCAGCCTCACTTAACTGACTCGCCTCCAAAGACCTTAGTGCAGCCGCTGATGTTGTGACATCAGAAATTCAAGAAATATATTTGGGAAACAATCCAGACCAGGATACCCACTAACCAGCAGCCACAGAGACAGAAATTGGGGTTTTAGTAAATGAATACCTGAGGCCTGTTCCTCTGAGAGTCGTGGGATGGAGCGGTAGCAGGGTAGGTACCCAGGGAGGACAGAGGACCAGTGGTGGCTTGATGACCACACGGATGCTTGCAGAGTCATCTGCTCTCTTGTGTGCATCCAGACAGGAATTCTGTGCACACCCTGCACCAGCTTGTTTTTGGCTTGTTTTGTAGGAACAACGTAGTCATTACAGATTCCCATCCACGTGGGTACCTCTTGTGGACATTTGTGCCACGTGGGCCCTATTCACTGCTCTCTCCATGATGCTTTTGGTGAGCCGAAGTTATTCATTTCATTGCAGCTGAGTGGTTTTTATGTCCTGTTTTGTAAATCATTCCCTCCCCCGAGGCCACAAATACAAATCTGAGGTGTCTCCTAACAGCATCTTTGGTTTCCCACTGTTTTACTTGTTGTTCAGAGTGTTAGGGATGGGTTGAATTCTGCTTTACTGTTCCCTTAGGTCAGCCATTTGTCTCGGCAACGCTGGAACTGTCTCTTCTCCACAGATCTACAAAAAAAGGCTCTGAGTCTGTTTCTGAGACTTTTTTGTAGACCAGAAGTTAGCCTTTTTGGTGATGCCATGGTTTCCCCTGCAGAAGTTTTGTGACCCTTCTGTGTATTTTATTATCCCTAGGTGTTGCTTTGATTTTGTCTTGGGGACAAAGTTAGGTGTCCTCACCATTCAATAGCATGTGGTACACATGAAGTTCTTCTTGATTTTTCTTAGTTTTAAGTTGAGTTTCTGATGTTGAAAATTTTATAATAATTTTAGATCCTATATCAAGCTTTTTTTTATACACTTACAAAAAGCTTGTTTTTCTGCTTAGAGTCTCTTAGCCAGCAGAAATGTTAATGTGAAGCCAGTCTTATAGATCTCACATAAAGCATCCTCTAGGATCTCACAGCAAGCATCCTCCAGGATCTCATGGGAAGCATTCTCCAGGATGTCACAGCAAGCATCCTCCAGGATATCACAGCAAGCATCCTCCAGGATGTCACAGCAAGCATCCTCCAGGATCTCACAGCAAGCATCTTCTAGGATCTCACAGCAAGCATCCTCCAGGATGTCACAGCAAGTATCCTCCAGGTTCTCACTGGAAGCATCCTCCAGGTTCTCACTGGAAGCATCCTCCAGGTTCTCACACGAAGCATCCTCCAGGATGTCACAGCAAGCATCCTCCAGGATGTCACAGCAAGCATCCTCCAGGATGTCACAGCAAGCATCCTCCAGGATCCCATAGCAAGCATCTTCTAGGATCTCACAGCAAGCATCCTCCAGGTTCTCACAGCAAGCATCCTCCAGGATGTCACAGCAAGCATCCTCCAGGTTCTTACTGGAAGCATCCTCAGCAGTTCCTCACGAAGGGCATGCTGAAGACATTTGAGATGTGCTATGCCAAGGATTTAAAATTGTGTTTTCTTTGGAGTCGCATTAAATATGCAATATAAGCCTGGATTTTTTTCCTTTTTTAATTGATTTTATTAAGCTCTATATTTTTCTCTGCTCCCATATTTTAAGAGCAAAATAGGTTCAATTATTACACTATTTTTATGAATTATGTGTGCATGTTACCTTGTGATGTGCTTCTTATCCTGTGAAAGTTTATGAGACAAGGTTTCAGTTATTACCTTAAACTAGGACATCCCTAAGTAGAGCATGAAACATGGCTGTGGTTATGTATAATTTATATCATTAATGTTTTAATATTAAACACATCAACTGCAATTGTTTATTAAACACTTATACAGTTCATCATGTACATTTTCTACTTTACCCTATTTCTTTAGTCAGTCATATTAATTACTTTTCCTTGACCTGACATTTCTGAGATGACTTCTTTGTCATAATATATTTAATTTTATATAGTATATTTCTCATGCTGGGATAGTAGATGGGCACGTAGAACTTTTATATTTATTGTTCAGGATGTGTTAGCCATTCCTCATGTTGGGTAGATTAAGGTTATATTATTTTTTACTTAAATGTTGCCTTCGACTTGACAATAAATTGATTTGACAGTGTTATTTTTGTTGTTTCTGCTGAAATATCCTCAATGTTTCAAGTTAAATTCTGTTCATACGTGACATGAAAAAAGTTCAGATAGAATTCTGTTCATATATGACAATTTTTTGCTCTGAGAATTTTAGTCTCATTATATCTTCTTATGGATTTAATTTATTTCAAAGTTGATAGACTGGTACTTTCTTATTATTAATAACTATAGCATTCGTGTTTCTCTTAAAGTTCTCAGAACTATCTATAACGTTTGTCTAGTTTTCTAAGTTTATTTTTAAATTGTATACCAGAAATTTTATTGGTTCTTTCTAAGAGTTATGGTCTATTGTTTTTATTTCTGCCATTGTAAATTAATTTTCTTCAATCATTTCTGTGATTTTTTTTATTTGCCAACTTCTTTATTTCCTTGGGATTATTGTAGGTGAGCTGCCCATGAATGTTTAACCTTTTAAGGTACTAGGTGAGTGATTGCTCAGTCAGCAAAGTGCTTGTCTAACAAATATGAGGACCTGAGTTCAACCCTCAATGCCCACGTGGAAAACTGAGTGTAAGACTACACTTGTAATCCCAGCACTGAGGAGGTAGATGCAGGCGCATTCCTGGGGCTCACAGACCACTCAGCCTATGCTAACCTGCAAACCCAGGTGCCAGTGAGAGATCCTGTCTCCAAAAAGAGAGTGGACAATTTCTGAAGATGAATGCCACCTGTGGTTGACCTCTGCCACTCCCCACATCCCCACATGCACACATTCAGAACCTGCACATACACACACTAAAATAAAAACAAATACTTAACACTTCCAATTTTTGTGTCTGCAGCTTTATACTTTAAGCCTTCCCTTTTTGGAAGTATTCCAGTCAGCTACTCATTTACATACAAACACATTTAAAATTTTTCCAACATGAAATATTGTTATCATTATTTATGAATTATTTTATTTCCATTTTTATTTTAAACTTTTTTTTGATTTTTTGAGGCACAGTTTCTCTGTAGCTTTGGAGACCATCCTGGAACTCACTCTATAGACCAGGCTGGCCTTAATCTCACAGAGATCCGCCTGCCTCTGCCTCCCGAATGCTGGGATTGAAGGCATACACCACCAATGCCTGGCTTAAACATGTTTCTAAATTCTCAATCCTATTGAAAATTTAAAATTTCAATCAAGTGTAGGGTTTTTTTTTAAAAATATTATTTCTATGAAATCAGTTCTTTGACATTTTTAAGACTTGATTTCCGGCCGGCTGGCGTGTTAGCGGTTCTAAGTGCTTGCAAGGGGTGGAAGGTCCTACAGTAGAGCCGGTCTTCTCTGCTTGGTACGTAGGCATTGCTGTGAGTTGTGGCATTCGGCTTGTTTTCCCACATTCCTATCGATGAAGGAAGTTCTTGTTAACGGTGCCCACTATGCTTAGCCATTGTTCTCCTTACACCTGGGACTCTCTCCACCTTTGCTTTATACAATTTAAGGTGTTTTTGTTTTTATTGCTCACTGTGTGTTAGTTCAAGACATAAAATGTCAGATGACTTAAAGCGTGTCTCACTGTGTGATAAAAGTTTCTTTAATAAGATACTTTCTTTCAATTGCCCAACACAAGTCCAACTTTCAGAGTTGAGTTTTACCAGCTGCTGGATGCATCAGGCTTGTGGTCCCTACACATCTCTATCACAGAGTTATTTTTCCCATGCCTGCCCAAGAAACAGGACACTTCTAGGGTTGTTTTCTGTGAGTCTTCAATGTATCTAGTGATTGGAAATTGTCTGGCAAGTGTTCATGCTCCCCATTTATAAAATCCCAACAGCTCTGTTTGGCCTCTGCTTTGGTCTTTGTTTTTTGCTTGTTATTCCTTCTCTGTGTGTTTTTATTGCCTTCTACATTTTTTAAATTGATGTTTCCACTGTGTGGTTTAGAAGAAGCATACTAACTCGTACTATTTCAGCCACTGCGGCATAACTGATGTTTTGGTTAGGAATCGGAAGAGAGCTTGCTAGAAGATGAGCTTCCAAGGGCCGGGGAGGGTGATTATGGCAAGGAAATCCTGCAACAGAGTAGCTATGGACTGAAGGACTGGGGATGACAGGACCCAGGATGGAACTGAAATCTTAGTCAAAGACATGTAACTCTGGGGGCCCATTGCAAGGCCAAACGCCAGAGACTTGAGGTACCGTGCCCTCAGACAGGAGAATAAGTACATCCTGGTTCTAGAATGAAGGGAGAACCCACTGGTCCTCAGCCTTGATGGTCCAGTGGAGCTTGGCCCACTGAAAGGAGCGACCACACGGAGGGTGAGCAGCTTTTCAGCATCCACCAGCTCACAGGAAGCTCTCTGAGGAAAGCTATCACAGACACACCTGGGGTTCTACTCAGTTCAGTCAAAGATCAGACCACTTGACTCCCCGTTCCGTAGGAGAAAGCAACCCAGTGCTGACCAAAGCTTTCAGGGTGACTAAAGTAATAGCTGAGAATAAATCACACTTAACCAGCACCCTAGTCACCCCTAATCCAGCCAGCTGATCCCCAAGAGAGCCATTGCACTGTTCAGCATGTCAGCACCCAAGGGGGTGCCATGGAACCAGCAAAACTCCAGAGTTGAACTCAGCCCATCCCCACAGTCCGTCTTCCAGACTGAAGCTTGTCTTGTGTGCTGCCTCTGCCCCACTGCAGTCCTGGAAACCACAAGAAGACACTCATGCCTGTCTCATCACAGTCTCTCAGTCTTCTGGTGTCTAAGGTGTCCTAGCTTCCTTCATGGGCCTTCATCTGTCTGGGTTCTTCCAAACTCATTTACGTGATTATAGTGAAGTCTCCATTTTGATTTGCTATGGTCACTGAAAAGACTTCATATTTATTTACATCATATACAAAATATTAAATTAAAATGCCTCTTCTGCCTTGAAGTAGATGCAAGCAAGCCCACTTACCAGCCCTTGGTCTGTCAGCTTCTAAACTTCTCTCCATTCTATCACGGAGCTAGCAACTGACTTACCGTCTGGAACCCCCCAGATCATGGAAATCCTTAATGAGAGGATAGTATGTTATCCATGTAGCAAATTATGAAGAGAATCAAATTTGTAAAGGAAAAATTATTTTGTCTCAAGCTCAGCCCACGGTCATCTGACTGCCCTGCTCCGGTACTGTGAAGAAGGGGAACATCACAGTGTGTGCACACGGTTGAGGAAGCTGCTCACCTTGTGGTGGCCAGGAAACAAAGAGACCAAGGGCAGCAAGCTAAAGCCTCTATACCCTCCACACGTGTGCCCTGATACCCTTCCCTCCTTCTGCTGGGATCTATTTAGTAAACCTGCAGCCTTTGAACCTCTGGGGACATTTCAAACCTACTGACTGTGGAGAGGTTTTGAAAGACAGCCTCTATCTCAAGAATTCAGGTAAGAGCAAGCAAAATGGAAAGAGTAGTGACAGATTAAGTTGTTTTTTTTTCTTTTTTAATTGTATCAGGGTTATTTAATTTTCTCTGAAAAAAAATAAATGTCTCTTTGTTAACATGTGTGTGATACACAGGCATATATAGCAGTCACATGCATGTATATATGTATATATAAAATACGTGTCAGCATGCAGTGATTCAAAAATCTAAATCCATCGATGCTCTCAGGATCCATTTCTCTTTGATTATACAATAGTCGCTATAGATGTGTTTACCCCTAGTTATTTCTGTTTCTCACATTCTGTTAAATTGGAAAGAAGTCAGAAGAGTCGGTCAAAATCAAGTAAAAGGAGACAGTGAAAGAAAGTTAAAAAAGAAAAGAAAGGTAGCTGTGAAATACTAATATATATATATACTAATTTTTAAAATAGGCTTTTCATTCTGGTGTCCAGCACTAGAGAATCATTTAATGTTACAGCCTTTAAAGACTCGCAATCAAGGTATGGCAATGCAGGCTTGCAAACTGTACAAGAAGCCTAGTCCTCACCCAGGGGTTAATCACACACAGCATTTTCATCCTTTGTTTGTTTGCTAGATGTCAAATTAGGAATGGATGAGGAGCAATTGAGACTCAATATCAATTGACAATTTATGATCAAGTAAATTAAGTAAGGGAAAATTAATATAAACCACAGAATCTGTAATGTAAGCTAGAAGGATGAGTGGTATTTCAAATTTTTCATGCTATTGAATTAATGTGACTATTAAAACAAACTGCAGTGTCACAAGGCTAATCAGGACCTGTGACTGTGACCTGATGAGAAATCCTCACGGGAAGCCTGGCTCCATCCCTGTCCTCCCGAGGTCAGCCTTCTGGGAGCTCCACAAGAGAGACACACAAGTAACCCAGGACAAGCTCTTCACACACTCGAGATGGCACAGTCTGGTCAGCTCCAGGGGTACTGGACTCTTCACTGGAGTCCAACATAGTCAGTCACACACAGGTTGCAGACAGCTTAGCGTCTGGGGCTCTCAAATTGCAGAAGCTGAAAGCACCAGAGTACAAGCTGTTTGAGATTGTTGCAGCCTCTGCAGAGCTGATGGACAATCAGACCTGTGTGGAAACCCCTGCAACACCAAGCAAATGGGATTAGAGACTGTCAATCACCCCATGATGCAAGGCCAGACACTGAGGGCCAGCCTATGTGCCTTTGTAAAAGATGGCACGGCTATGTTAATGCCTTAAGCTTAAATGGGATCATAGAGGAGCTGGAGAGGCAACAACCATCAAGAGCATGCACTGCTCTACCAGGGGATCCTAGCCCAGTTTCCAGCAAAGAAGATGCTCTCAGACTCAGATTCCTATGTTCCCAGGCAAGTTCCCAGCACCTTCAACCCCATGCTTGCTAGGCGAGGCATAGAGTCAAGCTTCCAAGGTATAAAAATTTCATTCTTGCCTGGCGGTGGTGGCACATCCCTTTAATCCCAGCACTTGGGAGGCAGAGACAGGCAGATCTCTGTGAATTCAAGGCCAGCCTGGTCTAGTTCCAGGTCAAGCTCCAAAACTACAGAGAAACCCTGTTTTTTAAAAAAAAACCAAAAACAAAAAAACAACATTCTTACTCCCACAAGGAAAGAACACACTTTGTCCGCTCACAGTTTACTAATGAACGAGAAAGTGGAAAGGGTCTACTCATCCATAAATTCCCTCTACACATTGGGTACTGGGGACGTCTGAGTGATCACTCTGGTCAAGACCCTGCTCTCATTTTCAAATCTAACATTTAGCATGTGAAAACATAAAACAAAAAGTTTTAAGGCAACTTCATTTTCTGACACATGGAAATGCAGCACTAAAGGAAAACTTGCTTATGTCATGTTGTTCTGTTACTTTCACAGCAAATATAATAAAAATAATATTTAAGAAAAACAATGTCTTTTAGTAACAAGGAAATAAAGGCACAGACAGAGGGAGAAAGAAAGGATTGCACATTTTAAGCTGAGAAACAGAAGAATTATATCAGGGCAAACATTGAGGGATTTAATAGACTTTAAAATGCTTCACCAATAAAATTTCATATTAAATTAGAAGTCCCATGCCTAGAGACACAGAATGTTAATTCTATGGGTATATAATTAATTCTAGAAGATTATCCTTAATTTATGTGATGTTTCAACACTGTCAGTAACAATGTCTGAAAGAATTTATTTCAAAACTGATCTCCTCTAATTTGAACACTAAAGAGCTCCATGTGATTCCATTTGTACTCAGTCATTTTAAGTGACTCTTAGTGCCAAAGGATGCTGTCACCAAAGGAAGGGGGAGATCTGTTCAAGGAAGCCACTTGTTGGTTCACGGCCACTTTGCCTCAAAATAATCACACAGAAACTATATTATTTAAAACACTGCTTGGCCCATTAGCCCTAACTTCTTATTTTCTAACTCTTACATCTTAATTTAACCCATCTCCATTAATCTGTTCATCACCATGAGGTCGTGGCCTACCAGCAAAGTTTTAGCATGTCTGTCTCCAGTGGTAGCGCCATGGCTTCTTTCTGACTCCACCCTTCTTTCTCCCAGCATTCAGTTTAGTTTTCCCCGCCTACCTNATTCAGTTTAGTTTTCCCCGCCTACCTAAGTTCTGCCCTATCATGGGCTCAAGATAGTTTTCTTTATTCATTAATGGTAATCACAGCATACAGAGGGGAATCCCACATCAGAGATCAGCTGCCCAGAAGGCAGAGTCTGGGTTCAATCCATGTACTTACATTTGTGAGGCACTGATCACAGGGAATTCTCTCATGACCATGTCAGGACTGCCCTAAACAGGTGTGTAAACTTCCTCTTCCTGCATGGGCCCAAAGTCTCAACAGAGAAAGAATGGCAGCTGCCCCAGATGCTGAAGGTTCCAGAGTCACAAGCCAGTTCCCTGGGTCCACACAGTACCACCGGCTAGCATCACCCATTCTTCTCTTCCATTGGTAGTCAACACAGTTAGGCAGGAGGTGCACACAATACAGCAATTCTCTTAAAGCCAAAGTTTTATGGATTCTGAAGACATAGGCTAATATGTAGGGACCTCTGTCAAGACAAAGGAAAATTTCATTGCCTCAGAACAAGTATTTCAGGGTTAAGAGTGCAACAGAGCCTCTGTGAGGGCCTGGGTTGGATCTCCAACACCTCAACAGCAAACAGATTTTGTAAGTGTCTCCTGTCTCTTCCCCATCTACACTCTTGACTGAATTTTCATTGTCACAGACAGAATTCAGCCTCCTGCTGCATCCCGCCTCATTACGTGCACTGTGGAGACTGCTTTGCCATTGTGATTGAGACATTTATCTGACCTGTTCTTGCATCGACACACGTGTGCTTTGGTGGAATGCTGTACCATGTGGTAGACACGCACGACAGCATGGTCACCCAACTGTAGTGGGATCTCCTAGGTTCCAGTATGGCATGTTTGTGCGCTGCTTCTTACAGAGCCTGCTTTGGTTTCTAAGGCATACAGATCTAGAGTCATAAAGTGCTGTATTAGATTTTAGGTTCCCAGCTCACCTTCTACAGACTAGAACACGTGCCTTCAGAACCCTCTAACACAGAACCTTTATAACTGCAAGCACCTTGAGGGATTCACTGAAGACTTGTATTCAAAGCATGCTGGCGGCACAGTGCAGGGCAGATTGGCCTTTCACCCTGGAGACCGTGCAGCTGACTAAAGAGCAACTTAAGAAATAAGATGTGAAAACCCTGGGTGAAGTGTCTGGTGGGCTGTTACCGGGAATGACCATTGCTACCCTAAGTGTGCACTTAACCATAGGGGTGAAATGAAGTTAAGATCAAGGCCCTTCCCACTCAAAATGTTGTCATTCCACAGCTGGAGCTGATTGAGATGCCCAAGTTAGGCAGTAAGAGGAATCTGGTCATGTGAGCTCACATGCTCCCAAGGCCACTCACTCAGGAGAAGGGGATGATCTGGGGAGGACTAAGCTGCAAATCTGTTTTATTTACCATATTTATAAATTTTGAGATATTTATGTGACATGTTTGTACTTTCACCTAATATTTTATACTTGCCAAGAAGACAACAAATTGAATTATGCTTTTCATTACAAAATGAAAGGAAAGGTTTAAAATATGCCGCATCTAGAAACGTCCATCTTGTCGGCATTAAGCTAATCCCCTGCAAGGCACTCGCCGTCTTTGCTTTCTTGCTTTCTTAATGTTAATCTACAGATGGTTTCAGGGCATGCTTTGTGCTCCGCACACTAACAAGTAAACCAGCGGAGTGGAGCATAAGCTGCAATTTTCTTTACCCAGCAATAATGGAGCCTCAAACAAAACAAGAGAAAATGAATTGCAGGCATTAAAGCCTGAGCACTTCACAGAATTAAAATTAAATGATGGATGATAAGAAGCTGCTACAAGGTTAGATGAGAGAGCCACAGTTTAACTGTAGCATTTAAACACACACACATGTGCACACACAGAAGCACATCCAGAGACACACAGGCATATGCAAATACACGCAGAAGCATACATACTCACACATGCACACAGAGAAGAACACACACACACACATGTGCACACACAGAAGCACATCCAGAGACACACAGGCATACGCAAATACACGCAGAAGCATACATACTCACATATGCACACAGAGAAGAACACACACACATGTGCACACACAGAAGCACATCCAGAGACACACAGGCATACGCAAATACACGCAGAAGCATACATACTCACATATGCACACAGAGAAGCGCATATATGCACACGCACACAAGCAGACATGCATGTGCACACTCACACACTCACTCACATGTGCACACACAGAAGCACATCCAGAGATACACGGGCATACACAAACACACACAGAAGCATACATACTCACATATGCACACAGAGAAGCACACACACACACACACACACTTGCACATCTTTAGTTAGAGAGATGCATTTGTGAGTAAGTGTAGGTCACCAAGAAAGGCCCCAAGTTCCACTAATCAGTGACCCTAGGGATGGCTCAGCTGGGGTCGCTCATTTACGCTTTTCCGCCATTTCTTCTTCTCTTTCTTCTTCTGGAGACTTCAGGTGCGCTTCATTTCCTAAGACGATAATAAAACAAATGGGTTAGGAAGCCGTGAGGGTTTTACTTACTTACATTGGTTGATGATGTCATTGTGGCTACAATGCAAGGTGCCTTTAAAAGATGGCTTGGTGTCATTTGTTAAAGAACTCAGAGTGTAGTTGAGGGAGATTATGCAAAACCAGGTGAGTAAACAGCAGTTGGTCTTTCAATGCTAGTCTAGTTCGACACATAAAAGAGTAGCCATTTCAATATCTAAAACTGGAGTGATGGCGCAGGAGCATATTTAGTAAGGCAAAGAAATCCATAAATCTGGATTCACCATGTCTATGTGTCTCTGGATGTGCTTCTGTGTGTGTGTGTACATGTGTGTATGTATGTGCATGTGTGTATGTGTGTGTACATGTGTGTACATGTGTGTGCGCGTGTGTGTGCCTGTGTGTATGTATGTGCATGTGTGTGTACATGTGCGTGTACATGTGTGTATGTGTGTGCGTGTGTGTATGTATGTATGTACATGTGTGTACGTGTGTGTATGCATGTGTGTGTACATGTGTGTGTATGTATGTGCATGTGTGTATGTGTGTGTGTGTGTGTGCCTCTCTGGATTCAGTGACTCAGAACCCCCTTTCAGTCTACTGCATTCTGACATTACAAAAAGGACAAAAAAGAGATCCAATGTTTGGTTTGCAGTAAGAATAATTCCAAACTTTATGTAAAGTGTTGATTTGCAAGTTTTAGGAAGTCCAACTTGTTCGTGAAATCTGCCAATGGGAGATGACTAGATATTCTCGCCATTTCTCTGATTTACACGCAGCTAGCCTGAATGAAGAACTTTTCGCTTCATGGTTTATGCCAAGGGATGAATCAGACCATCTAATTTTTCTCATATGTTTTCTATTTCACAAAAAAATGACAAAAATTCTAGTTGGAAAATGAATAGTTCAAAAGCCTCTGCAGTGGGACTTTATTGGAGGTAAGAAGAGGTTTCCTATTTTTCCCTGATAAACATAAGTCAATGGTGTAGGTTCCTTTCTGTTTTAGCTTCTCTGATTGCAAAAAGTCCCGTGAGTTCAGAGAAGGAAAACTTCAAGGATTGGGGCTGCTCAGTCCCACAGAATTCTCAGGCTGTGTATCCATGGCACTCCCATCCTGAGCTCTACAGTCAGTGCAAGGAGTTCTTCATTTTAAATGTTGTAACTAGCTATGCAAAATGGCTATGCTTTATTTGTTTTTTTTTTGTCAATATTCAGCTAAAGGGAAGAAAATATTTGCATGTTTTAGAATCCGTGCAGATGGACTTCGCCTGCATGCCTTCCGGACATTTTATGTCCGAGTCTATAAGGAAATACACTTCTTTGCGGATGGAATATATGGTAAATGTAAGACATAAGTGATCCCAAGCTCCCTTTTTCTGAAATGTAGTAGGAGCTAAGGTGGTGAGCCTTGTTAATGTACAACAGCCACCTCTGGATTAGTAACCACAGAGTACCATGAATACAGACTGCTCTCCAGAGGGTGATGGGCAGAGGGGCCCTGACTGGCTTTCTTTCCAAAGCCCTGGAAATGCTGCCGCAAGCGAAGGAAACAAGCTAAGAATCACAGCAACTGAACAGAACAGCAAACAAGCTGGTAAGGTCTATTCAAGAGAATCTTCTGGAACTTGGTAAGAGAGTTGTGTAGATGACATAAACTTGGGTCTATACCAGTCCCCCACCGCCAGAGCTTTCCCAGTAGCCAACTCCAACGTGTTGACAGTTCTGAAGAAACTTGACTGGAAACAATGTTCCCGGAACATTGTCAGTATTTGTTACCAACTTGCAGAGCCCAGACCTCTTTTTAACAATGTTCATGTCCTGGTGCTGGGGCAAGGTGGGTTCAGAATTCAGACAAGTATTACCAAAACAGCAGGGGTCAGCTACAGCCAGAGCCTCAAGACCTTAGCCTACACCCACAGTTCCACCATGTCCTGAATTTCCGAGGCCTACTTGTCTGAAGACCCTGAGCCTCCCAGGGACCAAAGACAGAAGGCAAGGGAAGCTGGAGATGGAGGGGCTGGCTCTGTCCTTTATTTAATGAACAACCTCATAGATACTCTGACATGCTTGTGAGGAAAAGTCAGAAGCTTAACACACACACACACATACATGCATGCGTGTGCACATGCACACACACATGCACATACGCATGCATATGCACACGGCACATGCACACACACTGACAGAACTTGGTATCCATGTGCTTTGGAGGGTGGACAATCTACAGAAGTCAAAAACAAATGACCAACAACCACAAGAAACAGGGTGCAGCTGTGGGAACATGCCACAGGCCAAAACAGCAAACTGTGAGGGTGGGGCTGAGGAACCTGTTGCCAGGAAGGTCGTGTTCTATTTTTTGAGATGCTCTGCTCTCTTAAAGCCACAGGACATGAGAATGGGCTTTATGTGCCTTCCCTCTGTCTCAGTGTCTAACTTTATGTTATTGTCATGCCCTTTGGGTGACTATAGTTTTGTGAGGCATTTTGTATCACAAGTTGTATATCATGATGCTGTCAATATGATGATTGCTGTGTAACACATTTAAGATGCTCGGAATGTCAGGCTTCCTTGTATTTTAGAAGAGTCCTTTCTCAGACAGCGCTACAATGTACACCTTTGTGTCTGAACATTTTTATTGCCTCTTTACTATTTGGAACAGTATCCAAAAGGAACAGCATGGGGTCAAAGAATGGGGCTATTTTAAATAAAATTGAACACTGAAACATAATGTCCCACTCTTTCTAAAACATAGATTAATTAGGTCTTCCACAGAGGCACAGGAAAGAGTTTGCCTTCTGCTGTACATGACAGCTGTGAAGAAGCCAATGTTTGAAGTTCTTTGCTGACTCGGTAGCTGGCAGCATTCAGTGCACATAAAGTTAGCTTACTCATTTTGTCATTTATTTTAGCCATTGATTTCCTTTATTCATGTCATTTTCTATGAATGTTTTATTTATGTTATTAGTTGATTTAATGCTTTTTATATCTTATTGGCTGTGCTATGTATTGTTGAAAATTATTTCCAGTTACCATTTGCAACTTAATTTGCCTTATGATATTTAACATATAACTTCCTATTTATAAAATAAAATTAATATTTGTTTTATTATTTCTTGAGTTAAATCTTAGAAAATGTTCTTTGATTTTTAAGGTTATTATTCTTCAACATGTGTGTCCAGTTCTTAAAAATTATTCCTTTTCATATTGGTCTGGAATTAATTTTGAAAAACTGCATTAAATAAATATTTAATTCTATTTTTTGCACAGATAGCCAACTTTGTCTTAGCATAATTTCTTAAATAATCCTCTTCTGGCTTTCCCAAGTGAAATATAATCATTCTTTATATGGAGCATATGAAAAGTGGCTCTATCTGGAAAACTGCTCATTTTTCTGTTTATTTGTGTTCCCAAATGGAGAAAGCCTCCAAGTCATTATCATGGCCATTATGCCATCTTCGGATTTAGAGGGAGCTCAGATTAAAGTTGGATGCATCATCGCAGCTTGATGAGAAAGCAGAAGGGAGATCTGGGGAGGGGAGGAAAGAAAGAGAGAGGAAAAGGAGGCGAGGGACCCAAGGAGGAGATAAGAGAGGTGGATACAGTCAGAATGCATCAAGTACCTGAGAGAAACTGTCCATAAAAAACCCACACTGTGTACAATGAACACACACAAGTAAACACAGAATAGAAGAGAAAACAAGAAGATTCGCAGACCTGCTTTCCCCTTGGACTTAAAGCTCCATGAAGATAGAAGCCTAGGTCATGCTGAGCATAGGGGATGCTCACTTTCAAATGGGATGATTATCAGTGAGAGCAAGTTTTCAGAATGCATTCATAAAGGGATTGGGAGCCTCTGGATCAAGGGACATGGAAAGGGTGCTTAATGGAGACATCACTTGAGTTTGAATTTAACTGTGGAGACAATGGGATGGAGCAATAGCAAGGTATTGAAAGGAGAGATTGGCAGTTAAGAATTATAATTCTCCATATATATACGGTCATCATTTTCTTTCTGTCTGCCAAGTGCATGTGTTACCAGCAGCTGTCCCAGCAGGAACCCAATGTGAAAACCAGGATGCTGGGTAGCCAGCAGCAGGGCTGGACTGAGGGAGGTCATTAGGCCCCACGATGCAGCCCAAGCTTGGGACTACATGGAGAGTCTGTGCAGGATTCATAGTTCTGAAAGACCCCATGGTCCCACGAGGGATCGGCAATCATACACGTGGGTCCTGATGCCTGAGTGTAAAGTCACTTCTACACCAAAACTCAACAGCACTGCATAGTAGTGTTTGGAATGGGGTGCAAAGGCGTGGGGTGGAGACAGATGTGTCATGTAGGTACCCCTTCTAGAATCTAGCAAGACTTCAACGTTCAAAGTGACTGCTTTGTTTGGGGATTTGTTCTGCTTCTTGAAGGCGCACTTTCCACCCTGTAGGAGTAGGGGGAGTTGGGAGTGGGAGAATGGGATGTGGGATCTGAGCAGAATTCTTACTCCTGAGTCAGGAAGAGACACAGTCAGAAAAACAGCACAGTTCAGTGTGATTCCTCAGCTCAATAAATAGGAGCTACCTCTCTCCTAAGTGTCTCATGGCAGAGGCACTGAAGTCAAGGATGTCAGCTTATTAGGAAAGAGTGACAGACTTAGGGGATGCCTCTGGGGGCTTTTGAGCCTGGGGACTTCCAGCACGTCTACTTGGAGGACCGAATAGGCTGCACAAGGTGATTCCCCACAGACACACATCTCCTTCCCAGCACTGCAGCTTGCTTTGGCTGGAACACGATGAGCTAATTCTGTCAGACTTCTGTGACAAAGGTGCTGGAGTCTTCCAGAATTCCAAAATGTTCCCAAGGACAGAGCTCCCTGTCCACAGGGACCAATGTCTACCACAGAGGATAGATGGGAGGCTGTACAAGAAGGACCGTCCGCTGCTGTCCTGAGGTCACCCCTGGGCAGGCTCTTTCCAACAGAACTTGTTCAATGCCTCTGACAACCTCGGGGTTGGCATGCTGCAGCCCTGTTGGGAATCTTTCATTTTATCCATCAATCCAAACTGCCTCGATAGAAGGCTGCCCTGCTAGGCTACATTGTAGCAGACCAGGTCATGTTACCCCGAGAGGTGGGAGCTCACTGCGGGATGAGGAGCAGCGCTACGAAGAAGTCACCTTTGAGAGTTTCATGAGAGAGTCTGGAGCCGAGCTTATTAAATTCACGGTTTTTGAAGGAGGCTTCTGAAATTGAATGTTTATGGTTTCACCCGGGGCCAGCAGAGCTGGACATCACAAGCAGCAAAAATAATCCCAGTTAGCTGTTCTCTGACCACAGTACCTTCTCCAGCATAGGAAGCTGGCAGTCTCACTGGGCAGCTGTACAGAAGCAACCTCTGTCTGGGCCAGCACAGCCTGGACATGGCCTTGCCCAGATGGCAGCTGGCAGTACAATGCTATGCTTTGTTAAGGGGCTTGTGTGTCAGCCTGTGGCATACAGATGCATTGTCACCAAGCGAGTTGGCCGGTCGTGTTAATTCAATCCTGTAGAGCCAGCTTGCTGAGCACGATTTATTGAACTCTGTGAGGTAAACCTCCTTACTTGTCACCTCTGTGTCTCTTCACACCTCCAACTCTTGTCCCTGTCTACCCTGGGTGTGTGTCAGCATTTTCACTAAAAACTCAATAGGAACCTTCATTCATTGTCAGAGAATGAGCGCCGTGGGTTGTCTTTGACCAAGGATACTGTCCCCAGGGAACTGATCAGAGAAAAATCCCACTGGGACTTAATCCGCTACAGGAGAACACTTCCTCACTCAGCCAAGAGTCCCTGCTGCATGACTAGACCGCAGTCCGAACAAGACTTGAATTATGGGCCCAGGACTCCTGTGCAGGGAGCGAGTACCACATACACACAGCACTGTTATTTCTGAATGTGAGGCTCTCAGATGCTCACACTGCTACCTGTGCTGTGCACACTGCTGCCTGTGCTGTGCACACTGCTGCCTGTGCTGTGCACATGCAGACTCTGACCTTGAAAGAGCCAAAGGCTCTCCTTCTTATGTCTAACAAACCCATTCTCTCAGATCTCTCTAGAAGCACAAGGATGTAACCTTGACTGGGTCTTCAGGGTTTCTCCTGATTATGTCCCATTGTGACTCTGTTGGCTTCCTTGTTTCACCTTAGCATGGGACTTGTTACCAAATCTCTGAAATAGTTATCAGAATACAGAGCCTCAAAATTTCTCAGAAAAACAAACAAACAAAAAAAAAACCTTCCTCATTTCCAGTAAGTCCTGTAAGTCTGCCCTTCTTCAAAATACTTGGAAGTAACAGCCACAAACAGGGAGGCGTTGCTGAACTGTAGGATCAGACATGGGAAGGGTGGAAGCTGAAGCCCCCAAGGGTGTGTCCCTTATCTTGAAGGAAGAGGAAATCATTAGATAATATCAGAAATTATCACAATTTCATTCATGGAGTTGCCCTTGTGCAATCACCTCCCAAAGGCCCACCATGCCAGGGGACAGGAGTACACTGGTCAGAGGTGTCAATGCAGACTTCCAAGCAGGAACGGGCTGCCTTCAGCACAGCAGGTAGAGACCACATCTCAACACAATGTCAAGAGTCATACAACTCATCAACAATCCAGAGATCTAAAAGGTAATGGAAAAATACCCTATTTTCAGGAGAGAAACACAGAATTCTATACCTAGCTAAACAGCCAACAATTAGGATAGACAAAATGGTGTTGATGAACAAGTCAGGCAGCCTAGCATGCCTCAGTAGAAGCTCCTGAAGGAAGCAACAACTCCAGGACAAGGTGTCGGATGTGCCAGGGACGTTCATCAGTTCAGTCCAGAACACAGGGGGAGGAAAAATCTGCAATGGGCTAGAAATAATTCAGTGTGAGTGTGATGAGCCCCTTCTAGCTGTACAGGAGGCCTGGGATCACGAAGCCCTGGGGAGAAGTGGGAAGAAGCACAGTCTCCTTCAGACTGGTTCTCTGCCTCCCTCCTCCCTCCGTGAGCCACTCTGCAGATCACACGATCACCTCCAGAAAGTGCTAACTGGCCAGTGCACTCTGCTTTGCTCAAATGCCCATTTTCTGCCCCTCTGCACACTGGCTGGCTCCTGAGCAAGCATTGTAGAGTCTGTGATAGAAATGCAACATGTTTGAAGGTATCTTTCCAGGGAGTACTGATTAGTGTTTGAGCATCCTAATTAGTTCACAAATAGAAATTTACTTCTGACTCTCCACTGTGAAACAGAGGAGAATAAGAATGTGTGAATTAAAATAAACACTGAGGATGAGAGGTACACTGGAGTTGTGCTGGGAAGGAAATCTTTTCCTGGTTATCTTTCTACTATAAACCAGGGGTGTCACTAGGGCGAACCCTGAGATCCACATCTGGACTTCATGACTGCTCGCTGTCAGTCTGACCTTGCTCCAGGAATCTACCCTTGTTAGCTCATGATGCTAAGCAACCTTTCACCTGTTCTCACTCAGCATGAGTGAGTAGGAGCTTGTCAAAGGCGCATGATGTCCCTGGGTTATCTCCCGTGTCTTGCGCTATTAATAAAAGATAGGACGTCTTTTGGGTTTCAATTTGCACAGCGATTCATAATTTAGTGGCTCCCAAGTGCAGAGAAATAATAGATATTGGAGGCTCAAGAGGTGGTGCATCAGTTAAAAGCGCTGAATTGCTCTCGTAGAGGACCCAATTTCCACTCTTGCACCCAAGTCAGGTGGCTCACAATGGCCAATAATTCCAGTTCCAGGGCATCAGATACCTCTTTGGGTTCTCTGGTTTCCTCAGGTAGCTCCACTCACATATGTGTGCCTACAAAACACACACGCACACACACACAGAGGCACGCACGCACGCATGCATGTGCTCACATGCTGGCACACTTAAATATGAAGTCTTTTTAAAAGGGTAAATACAAAAAAAATAAAAAAATAAAAAAATAAAAACAAGGATGGCAAATTTTCTTCTCTGTCGTAATGAAGAATCAAATCCACCAAGAATCAGCCTGTTCATAAACACACTTCATTTTGCGTCCTCTCCAAGGAGAAGTTTTCATAAACTGAAAACCTATCTTAAAAATTATCTACAAATGAAGCTGAGATGGAAAGTTGAGCCATGTGGCCTATTATATATTCCAAAACACTTCCCACCATGGGTCAAGTCAGAGAAAGTACTTTGTTTGAGTAATTATCCTAATTTGTCACGGTCCATGAGGGTTCCCACCTTTCAACGGCTCCATGCTGGTGGCTCAATGGTTTAGTTCTCTGTAATAGCAGGCCTGCTTCCACCCAAAAGGACAAGGGTGACCTTCCTGAAGCGGGGCTGCTGGAGACACTTCTGTCCCTGAAGGCATAGAGTGCCCCCTCACTGCCAGTGCCTGGTGCGGCCACTTCAGTCTCTGGATTCCTTGTCTTATGTTTTAGCCTGCAAGCCCTGCCTCAGATGACATTCGCAAGGCTGGGACCTCACTCCAAATCTCCCTGCCTATGGGGCTGGCTCCTATCAACCCATTACCGCCCTCTTTAGGATCCTGAAAGAAAAGCAAGGCACAGCCTTGTCCTGTTTGTGCCCACCATGGCCCCAGACAAAGGGCAAAAGTGATCTTAAGGAGTTCCTTGCTCTCTGTCTCTGCTCTTTCCCTGCCCTTACCCCGCCCGGCTTCTGACTCCTGCTCCAGAGGGTAGCAGTTTAGTGAGATATATCAAGAAGACATACTCTCCTCAAGGAAACACAAATTGCCAAGCGTAGGCTCTAAGGAAGACTTCTGAGGAGAGTTGACTGGGTGTCTGCGCTTCTCAAGGGCCTGTCCTCTCTAGAGCACCCAGCATGGCCGTGAGTCTGTGTCAGTGTCTTGTGCGCAATCCACGCCCATTTGCCCTGTGTCAGGAAACAAACTTGTTGGCACCTTGCACAGCCCAGCCTGGCTGTTAGAAGGTGGCCCAGGCTGGATGCTCCTGTGTGCTATTCTGGAAGGAGAGCCAGGCCCTCCTTATTTACATACTTAAGACTGTTTGATTCATAAACCACAGCCCAAATATTTTCTTTTAAAATCTCTGTAAGTATCAAGACATACTTCACAGAAAGCTCTGTGTGTTCCTGAGAGCAGCTGCCCTGGAGAATACCTGCCTTGTTTTATAGAAAAACACCTAAATTATTCTTTGAGGTCCAGTCATCAGGGCATTCAGATCAAAATGTCTTCTGAAGAAACAGCCCTTGTTGGACTGTTTTTTAAAAAGATGATGCCCTGCCTAGGCATTTAGACATTCCTCTCACAGCCGAGGTATCAGACAGAATCCATCCAAAAACTATCGGGGTTGGAATGATTAATTACCCCAATAGACTCTTTCAGAACCATGTTTATACTGCCACGGTCACCACCCCAGGAGTGCAGAAATGACTTCCAAATTCCCTGGCTTCTTCAAGATGATTGAGGAGAAATGGGCTGGTGCCAGGTTGACCCATTCCAAGGCAGCAATAGTAACCTATGGGCACCCAGGTCACTCAGAAGAAAGCCCGTGTCCGCAGCTTTCCTCTGCACCCCACTTGCCCCTCTGCCGCTAGCGTCTCCCATCAAGCATGATGTCCAGATCAGAGTGCCCACACGGCTGGATGGAAGCCTGGGGAAGAAGGCCAGGTCTCAGTGACCCTGAGCCTCAGCAGTATCTGTGTAGCAGGTGAGGTGCCAGCCAGTCGCACAGACCGCACTCTGTCGGGTAAAGGTGGCTGACTGGCCCAGCCTCCCGCTGCTCCGTGCAGACTTTGCCTTGGCGGCTGCTACCCATTGCCTAAGCTCTCAGTTCACTTCGGCTGCAGCGCTTTCTCTCTTCGCTTGGATAAAACAATCTTCCTCCGGGTAATTTGAAATCCTGGAGGTGAACATGTGGTGTTCTTTTTCTCGCTCTTTCAACAGTCTTCTGGGAAATGGAAAAGGCTCGTTGTGTGAGTCTGCACCTAATCTACAGAGACGTTAGTGGTTGACTGGACTTTCTGAAGATCCCCCTATACCCTCACCCTGACCCCCGGTACCCCTACCCTCACCCATTCCGTTGCTTTGTTCTAAAATCAAAGCCTGTGTAGTAGCTATGGTAGGCAGAACGACGGCATGAGACACAGATTAGTTACTTGGCTCACCACGGTGACCAAACACCAGCAGAGGCCACAGAAGGAAGGGTTCGTGTTGGTTCGTGGTTCTGAGACACAGTCCGTCATGATGAGGATGGCACCTGCCGCAGGAGCGCGAGGCTCCTGGTTACAGCACAGCAGCAGCCCAAGGCAAAGGGGGTGAATGCTGGTGCTAGGCCTGTTCTTTTTCACTCAGATCAGGATCACAGCTCGTGGGAAGGTGCCACCTCACTTAACCCAGTCTAGAAACTTCCTTACACCCTTGCCCAGAGGCTTGATTCTTAACTGATTCTGGGCTGTATCTAATTGATAGTATCAACTGCCACAAGACTCCTTTGCAGGTGAAAAGCCAAGTCACTAGGGGTGGAAGCCTCTGAAACTCAATCGCGGTGGCAGTAAAGCCACCCTTACCCCCACTGAAGAGTCTTCGACCCAGTGACTTTGAAAGAAGAAATACAAATGGTGATGAAATTGAAAGGTCAAAATAGAACCATAAAACACGAAAAACCAAGTCTTGGCTATTGTTAACTTGGCGGTAGAATGTCTATCAGATTTTTCCAATTAGTGGGATTACAAAATTTTGTCAAGTTTTGTTAACATATATAATTGGCAAAAATATATTATGCCAACTTTCCAACAAGCAGAGGTACTTACTGATGACAGCAGCAAGTGGGAGATCATGTTTGGAAGAGACTCTGGCCACATGGCTGACTTGAGCTCTCCATCTCTCTCACTGCCAGAAGCAAGGAAAAATGCAGCCCCCCAACCTGACTCTGCTGACCTTGGTACTGCTACTAAAGAACCCTCTCTACATTTCCACTGGGGCACAGGTGTTGACCCACTTGGCAGTTGGGTGATGACCCTTTCCATCTGGTCTCCATTTCTCCTCCTTACTCAGCACTGTAGGTTCCTTAGGTAACTGCTGTGCCACGCTTACCCCCAAACTATGCTAATATAGTTTATGCTAATGATATGTGCTAATGGTACTACACTGATAATAATATATTAGGCTTGATGTTTTGAAGCTAGACATGCAAAGCAGCCTCTCTACAATAAAACTCAATGAAAGCAGAATGGGATTTTATTGACCAGGCTCTACTCAGGTGTAAGCATCCTGTAGAATTCTAATTTGCCATCAGCCAAGAACAGTGATCCAGAGGCTGTTGCCTCTGTGAGCTTGGTGGGGAGATCAGCACCAAGACTCTAAACACATCAGCACTCAGATCCCATGTCCCTGCTTTCTGTGGTCCATCAGAAAAATTACTAAGTTATAAAATCAGTCTTCAGGAGCAGGTGTCTCTGACTGTACCCGAAAGAGCACAAGGCTGTACCACCCCTCATTTCACCTGTCCCAGCTGCAAAGCCAAGCACTCCATCTTCCCTCTTAGAGTATGCCATCAATTGAAACCTTCTTATGATCCATAATGATTCATATAATTCTTTAGTATATTCATCAGAACAATTATTCCAATGAAATGCCTACCTTCACAACCTTGTTAGTTATCCATTCATATATACAATCTATCCATTTGCTCATCTCTAATCTCCTCACCCATCTGTCCTTCCACATTCACCTACCTCTCCATCCACCAATCTATCTATCCAGTTTTCCATCTGTCCACTCACCAATTTGTCCTTCCATCCACCCATTTACCCTCCATCCATCTACCTGTACATCCCATTCATCTATCTATTCTTATATATACCATCTGTCCATCCACCCATCTATCCAACCTTACGTCCATCCATCTACTCATCTACCTACCCACCTGCTTGCCAGTCCATCCTTTCCCATATGTCTACCACCTACCTTCCATCCATCCACCCACCCATCCATCCATCCATCCATCCATCCATCCATCCATCCATCCATCCATCCATCCATCCATCCATTTATCTACTTATCCATCCATCCATCCATCCAT
>LOEQ01002426.1:123186-145916 GCA_001685075.1 Bramus lutescens | reverse complement strand
GGGGTATAAGCTAGCCGTGCGGGAGCTGGGCTGGACGAAAAGCAGGGCCCACTCCCCTTTCACTATAACACTACAATAGTCTGGTTCCACTTCTTGTTTTTTCTCTGTGCTTCCTGTTTGCAGCGGAAATGTGAGCAGTCAGCTTCCTGCTTTTGCTGTTGTGCATCCTTCACGATGATGCACTGTAGCCCCTGTGGAACTGTAAGTCACAATAAATCCTTTCTCCCTAAAGTTGGTTTTATGGGAATATTGCATCACAGCCACAGAAAACTGAGTAACACAATGGCCTACACCCTGAACCTTGCTGTACTTAAAACATTTGGGATATTGTGGATAGCGAAGCTTCATTATTCTTATCTAACTTGGATTGTCTGAAATGTGCATGTGTGCCTGGGAACTTTTCCAGGGACTCAACCCTGAGCATAATTCAAGCTCTAAAACGTCTTTCTCTGCTCTTCCCCACAAGACATTTCTATAGCCTTTGCCCCAGCTTTAAACCCATCCTGGCCCTCGTAATAATTGTCTTGGCATGCTTGCCTTCCTGATCCCGAGAACCGGCAAGTGTGTATGTTTAAAGGGCTGGAGAGTCTGCGTGAGGGTATTTGCAGGGGCCTGTTGTCTCATCCTGGCACGCTGATAGGATTAGATCTAACCCGGACTGTAGCGCGGGGCCCTGGGGCTCACCCAGCTGAGGTCGTGGGGCTGGGGGGTGGGAGTGATGTCTCAGCCCACAGGCCCAGACAGGGCGCAGAGTGGAGTCTGCCTGGAGCTGGTTGGCACAAGGCCCCAAAACCGGATGTACAGTGAACGGAAGGGATTTAAAGAGGAGCAGGCCCAGGTGTTTCATCCCAAGCCAGGCCTATCACTGCATCTAACTTCATTCTGGGAGGTCTTCATTAGCCCTGTATCTTCATTTAACACTAGTGTTCCATGTGGAGAAAAGATCACATTTTTGGTTCACCTTAGTTGAACTCAGAGCCTTTCAAAAAAAACAGTAGAACCTGACCTGGCTGCTGAGTGTTGACCCAGGACCATTGCCTCAGTGGAAGTCTTTGGACCCCAACCTCTACCTCTGAGAGGACTTCTAGACATCAAACTCAAGTTCACAACATCACTTCAATTCACGCTGCTTCTGCAGTCCATTTTCAAATTCTCCCAAGTTAAGAAAAGACTAACGGTGATTTCAGACTCAGATACTTGGTGCAGGTTTTCCTTTGTTCTTTTTAATCTCACAAATGCTGCTTTCGAGAGCTTCCCTTGGTCAAATCTCAAGCCTTGTTCAGTGTCAAGTTCAAACAAGCCTCCAGCTTCCCCCTCACACGACTGTAGCTTGACTCATTAGGAAGCTCAGAGGCGGGGGAGGGGCGGGGGTCCACTTTAAGTCTCGATGGATGTCGAGTCCCCTGCCTTGAACAAACAGGTCTCATGCTGTGACTTCAGCCATTAGATCTAGCAAATTGGTATTCTTGTACCTATCTGCTACAGAAGCATCACGGGAGAAGGATCCTTGCTATCCTTGCTGGTGTATGAATGATGCAGAACAAGAAAATGTGTCTGGTTCCCTACAGAGGCAGAACCAGCCTAGACTGCACATCTGATGTTTCTACTGCTGCCTGGCACCTGGCACGCTGGCTGCCTAGAATACCTGCTACCCCAAGACAGGTAGGAGGTCATTTCTGTATCTAGTATCTTTGCAGAAGGTTCTGCCACTTTCCCAAAATTTGCTGAAATCCTAATGGTTTATAGCTGGCCTGACCTACCGTCCTCAGGCCCTGCACCTCTGGGCTCACTCACTCAGAGTGTCTTCCTTCTGAAACCCCTGGTAACCTGGAAAAGGCACACCTTGGCCATGTCTTTCCAGAGTATTAAAGCATACCTTAAGTGCTCCAATGTTTCAGGAGACATGACTGGTGATGTTGGCACAGGGTAGATCCCACAGTTTGGGCCTAAGGTATAGAAGGTTCTTACGATATAGAAGGTAAGTATGAAAACACCCGTAGCTGACATAGTGGCTCTGGCTAGAAATTCCAGCACTCAGGAAACTGAGGAGGAGGACGCAGTACAAGGCCAGTCTCAGCACACAGTGGGAGCTTTCCTCAGTCCACTGCCCTCAACACAGACAGAAGAAAGAGGATTGTAAAACTGGGAGTCAGCTCTGGAAAACATGGTGCATTGAAGACATACAGAAGAATTGCTCCCACCTTCCCAGGAAGTGAACCTTGAGCTTCCTTAAGCATCAACTTTTCAGACTTTTTAAGGAGGTAAGTGAAGGTTTGTCAGGTGGAGAAACTTCTATGGGTGCTGAGCCAGCACCTGGGCCACATGGGCAAGGAAGAAGGTGCAGAACGAGATGCACCAAGAGGCAGTTGCTTCACATTTTTTAAGGCCGTGTTCTAGTAAAAGACTCAGGAGTTTTGCAGAGCTTCAGACAAATGACACATGGCTGGTCCCTAGTCTAGACAATTGGTATTAGGGTAAATGTACATGGTGTCTGCTGGTAAGTTCCAGTGATCCCCCTGCCTCACCCTCTTCTCGCACAGTACTGGGCTTACAGACTTGCATGGCCACCACTGGCTTCTTACATGAGGGTTGGGGATCCAAACTTAGGTCCTCATGGGACTCAAAGTGTTCTTATCAGCTGCACTATCTCCCCAACCCCTCTACACAGTTCTGATTTGTTTTCTCACTTTACAGTTTGGGTATGAGGCACCCCCTTCTGTGTTGAAGGCTTGGTCCCTGGCCGATGGATCCAGTCATTGATAAGTGATTGGATCATGAAGATTCTGATTTAGACCACCACTGTGTTCATAATTCAATGGTGGTTTTGAGAAATGGGTCTCAGCTGAAGGAAGCAGGACATTGGTTTGCATTCATGGGAGCTATGTCTTGTCTGAAGCCCTTTCTCTACGTTCTGGTTCTCACGTGGCTTGGCCTCTGGTGTCACACCCTGTGGTCTGCCTGCCACAGACTACCAAAATGGAGTAAACTCACTGGGAACTGAGGCTCTGAAGGCACCATGAAGAATTCACATTCCTTACCCCGTGCTATTCATCTTAGGTGTGCAGCTGCAACCAAAACGGCCTCACTCATTCGGAGCTGGGTTCCAGGCCCCTAACATTTCCATATAGATACGCTTTCCATTATCAAAACAGCTGTTGCCTTCCAATTGCACAGAGTAATTGCTTCCAGAGAGAGGTGGAGAGTTCAGCCAGGTTGAGCAGAACCACTCATTAAAGATTTCTAAATCTCCCCTGGCATATAAAGATTTCTATAGACCTTGGACCTCAGCAATGAACCCTTGCTTGTTATGACAATACAGCCTGTGGGCCTCGGATGCTCCCCCTTGGCTCATCACTACTGTTTGATTAGACTCTTTGACATCTAGACAGACATCCCAGACTTCTCTCTCTGCCCCTCTCCCAGTCACTGCAGAAATCAAAGGATATGAGTTTGGTTTTCCTCTTAGCCACAAAGTCATAAGTAAACTCAAATGCAAACGAATAAAATATTTTTAATATTGGAAATCCATGTATCCAATTTTTGGAAAGGGTGAGGAAACTGCATGTAAAAGAATGTTGTATATTGAAATATTTTGTTTGATCAAGTGTTCCTTCCTGGAGAGTTTATTCAAACTAAATATTAAACAGTACTGAGTTTTTAAAAGTATAAACATGCAAAATATAAAAAAGTTTTCAGAAACAAAATGAACTTGAGAACTATTTTATGGATATTAAGAGAGATGGGATTGCAAAGCACACCCCAAAGAAAACAATGTACTCTGAGTCACGTAAACATGGCAAGCGATTCACAACATGTGTCTTCCAAACTGACCTTTGCTCTGTAGTCAGGCAGGGCAGCAAGTACGAATTGTTTCCAAAGCTGAAGAAGAAAGCTCCCTGTTCTCCTGAGACTGAAGGTGAGGGCAGACACTGCCAGCGTCTATCCCTGGGCCTGCCCTGGTGTTGATGGTTCTTCTGCTGAGCCCAGTCCCAAGGGCTCCACACTCTGTCCACAGGATATTTCTAGAGATGGTTCCAGAGCCTCGGTTGTCTCCTAGACTGCAGAGACCCTGAGGGGAGAGCACTTGAGTTTCTGGGACCCTGCCAGTGGCCACCCTGAGTTTGTACCACCACTTGTCTTCCATTTTGTAAAGAAGTCTTTTCACTAGGTAAGGTGGCCTGGAGTCCCTCCTGTGAGCAAGGAAGGCACAGACACTACTTCCCCATCTGCTCCCCAAGAATGCCCAGACCCCTTTTAGCAACACAGTAGAACCTGCAGAAAATTTCCCAGATGGGTCTCAGGACATGCTGCCCTTTCCCACATGTGGTCTCAGCACCCAGAAGACTCAGCCTATGGTCTGAAATAGAAGGACTTATGTAGATGAGACCTGCATCCCATAATGACCTTGAAACGGGCTCTCTCTCCTGCATGACATAAAGAGGTTTAAGTTAAACTCATCATGGATCTGTCACACCACCCAGGAGTTTGAGGGTAAGAAGTGAGGATGGTTTTTCCCTTTCTCAGATAATTATTCCCCAAGCTTATGTCTTTGTTGTAAGGAAGGGGCTGCTTGTTCTTCCCAGCCGCCCAGAACCAAAATAACCACACAGAAACTGTATTAATTAAATAACTGCTTGGCCTATTAGCTCTAACTTCTTATTGGCTAGCTCTTACATCTTAAAATTTAACCAATTTCTAGTAATCTCTTTATCGCCACGGGGCTGTGGCTTACGGGATAAAGTTCCATCTGGCTCCATCGGGGCTCCATGGCTTCTCTTTGACTCTGCCTCCTTTCTCCCAGCCTTATAGTTCTCCTCGCCTACCTAAGTTCTGCCCTATCAACAGGCCAAGGCAGTTTCTTTATTCATTCCTGGTAATCACAGCACACAGAGGGGAATCCCACATCATGTCTTAATGCCTCCTTTTTGCTGAGTGTTGTCATCCAAGAGTAAAAACTCAGGACTTATAAACTGTACCTCCAGCAGCAACGCCATCTGAGACATTTTCAAAGGAGCCTCAGAGGGAGCCTCAGAGGTCCAGCCATGAGTAAATANTCGCCTACCTAAGTTCTGCCCTATCAACAGGCCAAGGCAGTTTCTTTATTCATTCCTGGTAATCACAGCACACAGAGGGGAATCCCACATCATGTCTTAATGCCTCCTTTTTGCTGAGTGTTGTCATCCAAGAGTAAAAACTCAGGACTTATAAACTGTACCTCCAGCAGCAACGCCATCTGAGACATTTTCAAAGGAGCCTCAGAGGGAGCCTCAGAGGTCCAGCCATGAGTAAATAGGCGGCTTCACCATATGTTCACTGTCTGGTGTGGTTAAGTAAATCCATCACCTCTGCTATTCTCGCTGCGAGCTCCTACCCTGACCTGTCAGCCTGTCAGAGACTCACTGTGAACTTTCTGACCATGTCAGAGTCCTCGGTCACAACCCTGCTTTCCAGGGCCACAGTCTTTCCCCAGATGCAGAACTAGGGAGACTTCCTCCCTTCCCAGCCAGTGACTGACTGACTTTTCTGACCTTCAGGTTGAACCCCAATTTCACTCTCTCTCTGAGTTTTTATTAAACATGCTACACATGTCTTTAAACTATCAACATAAAATATAAACTTCAAGTATAAGGGAGCAACATCAGTCTTGTGTGAAAAGCACAGACGGTGTTGAAAGTGCAGATGGCTAATGTTCTTCAGTCACTACTGCAGTCATTGTGTGTGTATGTGTGTATGTGTGTATATGTGTGCATGTATGTATGTGTGTATGTGTGTGTATGTGTGTATATGTGTATATGTGTGTATGTGTGTATATGTGTATGTGTGTGTATATGTGTGTATGTGTGTGTATATGTGTGTATGTGTGTATGTGCGTATATGTATGTGTATGTGTGTATGTGTGTATATGTGTGCATGTATGTATGTGTGTATGTGTGTACGTGTGTATTGTGTATATGTGTGTATGTGTGTGTATGTGTGTATGTGTGTGTATGTGTGTTTATATGTGTGTATGTGTGTGTATGTGCGTATATGTATGTGTATGTGTGTATGTGTGTATATGTGTGTATGTGTGTATGTGTGTGTATATGTGTGTATGTGTGTATGTGCGTATATGTATGTGTATGTGTGTATGTGTGTGTATGTGTGTGTGTATGTGTGTGTGTATATGTATATGTGCGCACACGCACATAAGAAGTTAACCGGGCAGTAGTGGCTCACGCAGGAGGCAGAGACAGGTGGATCTCTGTGAGTTCAAGACCAGCCTGGTCTACAGAGCGACTTTCAGGAAGGCTTCAGGGGAAACCCTGTGTCAAAAAACAAACAGCAACCAAAAAGACAGCTGGAAAAAGTTAGTTCTCTCCTTCCATTATGATTTCCTTAGAGTTTAACTCAGGCAGGTCTTCATGTGCCTTCAGCCTCTTAACCATCTCGCTGGCCCTCTGTATGTTTATGGTTTTTCAAGACAGGGTTTTGCCATGTAACAGTACTGGTGGTTCTGGAACTCGCCTGGAATTCACTGCTCGGTGCTAACTTTCTTAGTAATAGAAATTCCCTTTGCTTTATTCAGAATTGTTCTGAAAGACCTACCCACTGAAATAAGACAATGAAAATAAAAGTATACAGATTTGAAAAGCATAAATTATAATTTAAAGACATAAAACTTTAGAAACCAGCAGAATAATCTCACAGAGGTGTTGAGACATAGTATTTAGTATATTTAACAAAGAAACCAATAAAGTTTAAAATATTTAACTACATCTACAATATCATAGAAAACATAAAATAACTTCTTAGATATAAATTTAACAAAGATCATACAAGTAATTTATGTTGAAAAATTTTGCATTGTTGAAATAAATTCAAGGAAAACTAAATAAAGGGGAAGATATACAATGTTCATGGATCTTTATTCCTCTGTATTTTTTAAAATCTCAATTATTCGCAGGTCACATATAAACATAACACAAACCCAGACAAGTCCATAACTTTGCCATGTAAGACAACAAACTGTCTCTCAAATTTTAGAATAGTTCAAAGGACATAAAACAGTCACACCAAAGTTGAAAAGGAGGGCACATGTAAGTCACACAGGATCACTTTATGGTGGATTGTGAGAGTGTTCTGTCAGAAAGAGTGCACACTCGAGGGTTCAAAGACAAAAAGAAAAAAATAACAAAGGGAATTTTCACACCTTGCTGCACATAAGTAACAAACTTCACCTTTAACACTTAGGGTCAGACTACATCAGCCTTGCCTTAGAACTTACAGACCTGACAGTCAGTGCTACATTGAAATTCACAGAGGTAGCCATCACTGTTACCTTTGTGGGAAGTACAGAAGATTATATTTGCAATGCATATAATTGGTAAAGTCTGTATATTCATAATATTCAATAGTCTTCACAAATAAAGAAAATAAACTATTAAAGTGGGCAAAAGTTTTTAATGTTATGGAGAAATACACACAAATTTCATATAAAATCTTGAAAAAGTATGTAGTGTTATTAATAAGTAAATGCCAATGGAAACCATAGTAAGCTGTGTTTTCACTGAGCCCCCAGCCTATGGAACACATGGCCAGCAAGCACACCGCTGTAGAAATGTAAGAAGGAATCGGAACTGCTTGGGGAAACTGCCAGGAATTTCATTCTAATGCTTTCTACATAAACAAAGTAAAATTGTCCATATATAAAAGAATTTATGTTGCAAGGGGCTGCTTGTTCATCCCTGCCACTCAGAACTGAAATAATCATACAGAAACCATATTATTTAAATCACTGCTTGGCCCATTAGCTCTAGCTTCTTATTGGATAACTCCAATATCTTAATTTAACCCATTTCTATTAATCTGTATATCACCACGAGATTGCGGCCTACCAGCAAAGTTTCAGCACGGCTACCTCCAGCCACAGATCCACGGCGTCTCTCTAGCTCCGCCTTCTTCCTCCCAGCATTCAGTCCAGTTTTCCCCACCTATCTAAGCTTTATCCTATCAGGCCAGGGCAGTTTCTTTATTCGTTAATGGTAATCACAGCACACAGAGGGGGATCCCACATCACCTTCCTTTTCTGTTTAAATAAAAAAGAAGGCTTTTGCCTTAACACAGTAAAATTACATATAACAAAACAGGTATCAAGCAAGATTACAGTCACAATATTTATATCTACTTTTTATTTATTTTTAACTTCATAAAAGACTTTAAAAGGATATACTATTAACTAAGTTAACATGAAGTGCATTGAAAGCAACTTTTAAAATTTTAGAAATGACAGAGACATCTCGTTACCTGGACAGTCACCCAAAGTTTTTTTGTACCGTTGGGGCATCCATCTACAGCCTATAAGCCCATAGTATCCAGCAGACTTTTTTACAAAGCAGGAAATTTTAAAGATAGTTTTGCCTATATTGGCAGTTTGTCAGTCACTTTTCTCTGTGTCCTGCAGAATGTTTAGCAGACTCTTTCATGAAGCAGGAACCCTGAAGGATCGTCTCACCTTTAGGAAAGTTCAGCAGTCATTTCTCTGTGGATCCTGCATGTTTAGTTTCTCTAACAAACTTTATAAGGAGCCTCTTCGATGCCCATCTTTCTCTTGAAGTAGATTGGTGCTTCCAGGGGCAGACGTGTCTCACTGTCATGAAAAATCTTAAGTTTTTAAACATTTTAAATGCCATATTCTTAAAGTCTCTGAAAGATTTGAAGAATACCTATCTAACTGAAATATATCTCTATACATCTAGAAAATTTAACTAACATGATTATAACCTTGACTATTATAGATGATTATCTATTAACTTATATTTTTAAATTATACATTACATTTNCTATCTAACTGAAATATATCTCTATACATCTAGAAAATTTAACTAACATGATTATAACCTTGACTATTATAGATGATTATCTATTAACTTATATTTTTAAATTATACATTACATTTTTAAATGAGCTACACAAATGTAATACCTATATACATATAACAAAATTGACCTTAGAATGTATCAATAAACCAAGATCCATACCAAAGCAAATTATTCATCTCTATAGCATATCCCCCTTTAAATGTACAAACAATATTTGGGAATATGAATGGGAGGTAGTTTTATCCATACTGTTTCCTGCTGTTTGAGGGTGCTGTTAATCAGGTCTTTCATGGTGTATCCTGTATGCCAGGTTCATCTCAGTCAGCAGTTGGGCAAAGTAATTTTTTTGTGGGGGTGTTTACAGCAACCTTTTAGGGGATCTTGTTCCATGAAACCATATTGGTCTGGAAGCAATTTGTACATTTACATCTTTTGTGAAAACAAGAAAAAAACTTTTTCAAAGCAGCAGATCCTTAGACCCACATTTGAAAGTCATGATACCTTTATAATATACATGTTGGTTTAGCTTAGCAGCTCATACAATGAAATGTGTTTCTGTACTTAGCTCCTTTACAGTTAAAAATTTTAAATAAAACACAATAATATACATAATCCAGACTCTCTGTAAATTTTTATTTTTATGTGGTTTATTTTTTAAATTTATGACTGTCTGTACACTGTCTCTTTAAATTATTTATTGTGCTAAAGATCAGACATGACACAACCATTATGGACATGGATAAGTAAGCTGTGGTATGGCAGAGCACAGTCCAATGGTGGCCAGCAAGAAGAAGTAGCTGACATAGCTCTGTGTGTGTGTGTGTGTGTGTATGAGTGTGTAGGCTTTTCTGCATCCCACCTGGTCCCACAGCTGTTTGTAAAACAATCACTCAGAGGCTTAATATTAACTATAACTGTTTGGCAATGGTTCGGGCATATTACTAGCTAGCTCTTACATATAAATTAACCCATTTCTATTAATCTGTGTATTGCCACATGGTTTGTAGCTTACCAGTAATGTTATAGAATCTTACTCCTTGGGCAGCTACTGGTGTCTCTCTTGGCTCTGCCTCTTTCTCCCTGTATTCAATTTGGTTTTCCCACCTTGCTGTATTCCACCCTGCTATGGCCCTGCCCTGCCATAGCCTTATTTATCAACCAATAAAAGCAATACATATTCACAGAGGTACAGAAGGACATCCCACATCATATGTGAGTGTGTCTGTCCATCTGCTTGTCTGTTTCTGTGTGTGGACACACTGAGTCCATCCTGGAATTCTCCAGGGATAAGAAATTCAAGAGCAGAAAATCCTCATATTTGATGCAAAACCAGATTGGTATTTGATAGTGGGAAATGGGAAGGATTTTGTGGAGTGATAAACAGATTCTACATCCTTATCAGGGTGATTAGAGTGTCCGTCCTTAAGTCATTAGCTTACCTAACAATCACAAATTCTTCACTTACCTAGATGTAAATTTTCTCTCATTGAAAATATCTGAAATTGGCAGTGATTGTCTATAGAGTTGAGGAAATGGATTGTGCAGTCATTCCCGGCAGGCCATGCCAAGGAGAAACACCAGACGCTAAAGAAGAGGACCTGGTCATAAGGGTGGAAGGAATTCAGGGTTTTCAGAACAGTTAAGGAAGCTTATTTTGTAGGAAAAAGATATTCTTCTGTGATTCACTACTTTGTTTTAAGAGAATTGGACGTTGCTGCCCTGCTGCGCGTTATGAGTGAGTGACATCGTACCAGAGACAAAATGTTCAACATGGAACTGACCGCAGGACCAGCAACAGAGTGTGCCAGGGTGATGCTAGGACCGCTTAGCCAAGATTAGGATGTAACAAGCTTTGCAAAATTTTCCATCTTGGGCAATTTGACAAACTGTGTGTGTGTGTGTTTATATGTACATGCACATGTGCGTATACGCATAACATAGGTCAAAGGTTGGCCTCTGTCTCTCTCCCCTCCTAACACTAGTCGGGCATTATCTTCCTCTTCCCCTAAAGACAGGTAGATGAGTCCCCATCCTGATTGCTCTTGAATCTCCAAATTTCAGCACCAATCTAAACAGACCTCACAAAATCAGCAGGAGTGGGAGAGCAGGGGAGGAATTCATGTTTGTTGAGTGTAGTAAAAAGCAACGCCAAGTTCACAACCGCTGCTAACTCGAGGCAGAACACACTCTGTCTATCCCCGAGTACCCTTGTCTCTTCAAGACTGAAACGGATTTTTCTGGAAGAGAAAACAGAACAAAGGATGAGTAACATGAGAAGGCTCGGCAAACCCTCCTGAGAGAAGCCACCAGGGAGCGCTCCTGGTGAAGGTGTTTTTACGTTTGAGCTCAGGTTTGTTTTGAACAGGATCCTGCAGTGAGTGTCATTCCCTGTCTAACAGCACTGTGTATTGTTTCCACTAAGAAGAGAATTGCCTCGGCTATTCAATTTTATGATCCACTTCTTATTTTCATAAAAGTTAAAGACAGTGAAAAATTATTCCGAATTAAAGGCACTCTTAGGCACTGTTTTGATTTTGTTCAGACATGGTAATCTAAGTACTTGCAGAGTGCATAGTTCATGCAATGATTCATTAGTCACTAATAGATGACAAGCCCCAGTACACTCAGGACTTGAAGAATTTCTGCTACTTTAGTTTATGGTTGCAGTCATATTGTGGTATCATATAAGATTTTCCCAATGCCAAGTTTCTAATAAGAATAAGGTTCCAAATGAGTCGTTGCCCTTATGGGGCAAGGTCTGGATACAGAGTGGGAATCACCTGACATGGGCGAGACCCCTGGGTTTAAACCACACAAAGAAACAAAGGTCAGAAGTGGATGTAGAGTTTATTTCACTTCCACCCCAGCTTCACAGCCAAGAGGACAGCATCAGCTACTGGCTCAGCCACTAAAGCCACAATCCCTCTCCACTTGCCTTTCATCCCTTCTGTCTCTCAGCTGGTGCCCACCACAGCCCTGATGTCCATCCATCACTTCCCCTCTGCACCCGTGATCAACTCCCATGTCCTCTAGAAATGTAAACCATTATCTAGCAACCTGTCCCCTCAGTGGCTCCAGTGACTTCCTCTCATAGCAAATCAATCCCAGACTCCACTGGGGCAGTTGGTGATTTAATTGACTTTGTTGTCCAGAGGTCCTTTACCCCATTCTTCCTCATTGCTCTCCCTGGCTGAGATCTGAAGAGAGAGCCAATCTGGTCCACCTCAATCATTTGCCTTTGCTATTCCCTTGACTGAAAAAGTCATTCCTCACATCTCTGCATCTCATGTCCCCATATGAGCAAACTTGCACACACACACACACACACACACACATACACACACACACACCATGCATCTCAAGTAAGCATGAGGTCCCTGTGGTCTTAATGACAAGAATCTCCACTTGTTATTGGCAACTGATAATTAAGAGCAGCTAAGGCTGCACCAGGCTCACAGCCTTGCATGCCTGCCAGAGGTCTGGGTTTGGAGACACTTTGATACATGAGGCGGGCTAAGAGGCCCCAGTAGTCACACTTTACTCTCTGAGCCCTAAGAACTAAAGGCCAAGGCCTCAGGACTGTGAAAATCAAATGCCAGCTGACAGAATGCACAGCACTGGGGATTCTCACCCATCCTCTGCCCTAACAGAAGACGAAAACAGGAAGCCACATTTGGCATTTGCCAACCTATTGACGACATCCAAAAGTTTATTTGCAGCACTGAAGCAGATGGAGTTTATAAATGGGACCAAACTGACACATTTTATTTAGAAAGCTGTCTGAAGCCATGTCACAAAGCCAGGAGAAGTGGAAGAGACTTCTTGGAGCAACCCCAACCTGTGACATCACACACGGGAGAGAGAAGGGCTACAAGAGAGACTTGGCCAGGAGAGTCTGGGACCTCAGAGCTGCTGTTCTCAAGTTCTGAGGCAGAAGGCGGGGTACTGGAAGCTTTCCATCTTTGACACGAGGAGAAGCAGAAGAATCACATTTATCTGAGCAGACAAGTGAAATTTAGATGTTCTCGTTGCTTTTTTGTGGAATTGTCAGAGTGATGTGCAGCCTTTGGGACTCTCCACATCTTTGTTAGTATAGTAAATTCTGCACCCATGTTTAAAGTAGTTGTGCTGGGCAATCTTGTCAACTCAATGAGATCAAGAATCACTTTGGAAACAAGTTTCTGGGCAGGTCTGTAAGGGAGTTTCAAGACTGGATTAGAGGAGGTAGAAAGCCCTACCCTGGGTGTTGAAAGTGAGCACATCACCCCAAGGGCTGGAGTTCTAGACAGAATAAAAAGTGGATCATGAGGTAAGCTCGAGAATTCACTTGCCTCTGCTTGCTGACTACGGAAATACCCCAACCAGCCGTGGCCTCAGGCTCCAGCCACCAGGCTGTGACGGACTATACCTTCAAACCATGAGTAACATAAAACTTTTTCCTGAAGTTGCCTCTGTCAGACACTTTCTCACACCAGTAAGAAAAGTAACTAAATAACAGTTGTGTGTTAGAGATTTCAGACAGTAGCCTCCTTCTCAAGTGGGAGTGAGGGGCAGAGAAAAAAAGGGTCAGGCTGTTTGTGGAAGAAGGGTGCCGGGGAACGACCAGCAAGAATCAAAGGAGAGGAGCCTGGCGGTTGTCTTGGCAGATCATAGGGCCTTGGGTTCTGAGCTCAGAGAGTCACAATATAAGCTAAGTTATATTCATGACTGTCTGTGAAGAAGAGTTTCTCCCATGCATCTGAGACTGCTGACGAGCTTGGAGGCTCTCGAAACAGTAGGGGAGGCCATGGGATTGCAAAATCAGGATCCCTAATAAGCGGGCCAAAGTCACCAGCAGAGAGGGAGAACCTTCGTCAAACAGAATGCCTAACATGTTATATGTCTAGCCATGTTTTTATGTGGTTAGAAGGCAACCTTATTCCTGAAATTGCCTGTATCTGCACTTACCGACATAACACACGGTTGTCTCTTGTTCACAGGACAGCTGCTTCAGCGCCACACGTATGTGCATGGTATCTGCTGGGAAATGGGGCTGGCACATAGGATAAGGGGTACATACCACCTAGTCCCTCCTGTGTAAGGAGACCTAGGTCGCACCTCACTGGCCACACTAAGTTCAGGACAGCCCTGAGTTACATGAGCTCAGACCTTATGAAGGACAAACTGGGCAGTGATCTGGCAGCTGCACCACATCTCTTTGAACTAGCTGATTCGGATCGGCATGTCCGGCGGTATTGTCCCTCTGTGTAACAGACATAGGATAGATTAGTCCCAAGGGCCTGAGAAGAGCCAAGGCCTGGCGGACAGCTCACTAACCACAGGCCTGTGATTGAAAGAGGGGTGGCCTGCTCAGTGCAGTGGAGTCTGTTGGTCTCTCTGTCAAGGGAGAAGTGGAAGGCCGGAGAGCAAGTCTGTTTGTCCTCTCCTCCTCCACTCCCCGGAAGATGGCGGGTCCACAGGGAGAGGATGCGTGATACATGTGTGATGATGGCAAGGAAGACACGGGTGAGCATAGCATGACAAGAAACCTAAAGTCAGGGTCCTTACAGGTCCCACGGCTGTGTGGGCTTCATTCCAGAGCCAAATACCTGGGCTTTAGGAACCTAGATCATTCCATAGACGTCAACCAGGAATCTGCTACCCAGAAGGTGGGGCCAGCAGGGGTCACTCAACTCTTTCCCACCAATGTGCTCTAGAGAGGAGAGAATAAGAAGACCAAGTGGGAGGGGCGGAGATTACTCTGGGCCACACTTGGGAACTGGATAGGAGGGCCCCTGGGGAAACCCAGCCAGCTGCAAAACAAGGACCCAGATCTTCCCAGAGCCGTCCTTATTAGTTTTATTCACCGTGTTGACTAGTTAATTAAAATGAAACACAATTAAAATGTCATTCAGCCATTGCCTTAGTGGTGTTTCCAGAGAAAACAATGGTCAAAGCGGAGGGGCCTGTGCCTGTTGTCATAGGACATCTCCTCCAGGCAGTGAGGAAAGGCCTGGTGCCCACATGACAGGAGAACAATAAACTGAGAAAAGGCTCCAGGGTTTCTGTTTGGACCACCACATCTTCCACCCATACAGTTGTTGACATGTGAGACCTTCTAGACCTTTTGTCCTTTGACCCTCCGTGTGTACAGTACCTGATGCCTGGCGAATGCTGGGTATGAAGGAGACCCGTTCACTCACAGTCCCAGCACAGCTGGTCTGAGAGCCACAGCCTGGCTCATTTTATTGATTTGTTTTTGTGAGTGGCAGGGGAAGAGGTAGGTAACTAGACACATGCTGGTGCTGGGCTGTGGTAGAAAAAAAAAGGGGTTGACCATCAGTGCATTAGTCAGGGGAACTCCCTGTGGAAACCGAGAGCAGGAAGTCGGCAGTTTCTGTGTGTTTTCTAAACACTTTATTTCTGCCACACATGGTAGGAGCTGTTGCTCACATCCCGGGGTAGCCACAGTCAAACCAGGCCATGGTAACTCTAACCTTTGCCAAAATAGGAGTCCCAGGATACTTGTTTGTTTTTGTGTTTACAGAGGGAAAACTAAGTCCTTATTCAGGTTCTCCTTAACAGGAACCAGAAAAGAAGAGGATTCCAAGTACCCAAGTATATTCTTAAATATCCCCAATTACTGTTTGTTGTTGTTATAAGACAACTTTTAGAAACCAGCCTTAGGAAAGCCCTTATCACAGCCAGGTCCTCCTACCCTCTTGGTGACCCAGCAGGGAACTGGGAGTGGCATACTGTGCTCCTTGTTCAGGTAGCCTGGGTGGCTGTCTTGCTGTGTTCTTCAGATCATGACTTAGCCCGTTCCTCCTCCTTCATTTGATAGGAGGTTAGAGCGAAGGACACGCCCATCTATCATGACTCCAGAGCAGAAGGTACCTATGACAGTGGGAAATCATTTGCCCTGGGTGAAGGTTTTAGATGGAGCCCACCTTACAAAGAGAAAGACCAACTCCATGATACCCACATGTCAACAGTGGAGCGTCCTTCTTCTTGTGGTCCTAGGCTTCTGTTGGGATCTTGTCTTTGCAACCCTCCTCTTTTGGTGACAAATTTTAGGAATCTGGAAACTGGAGTTTCAAAACACATGAATTATGAGAATAATATACCTGGATGATGGGGACTCCTCCCCCACAGAACCAAGTGTGGACTCTGTTGTTGGCCCCCATAATGATCCAGATTCCAAGTATCTATCTACCAGACCATACCTTTAAGTCACTTGGAGTTTCTGCCTCTGTTGGTGACACACACAAATACCAAAGTTCTCCATCACCAAGACTACGTAAGTAGGATGGGCTGAGGACACCCTGAGGTGTCCACTCAGTGCAAACGGCCGAGGTTGGTTAACATTAAGTAAGAATTTGGGGAAACACCATCATTGTAGAATACAATAGATAGTTGAGAGGTTGTCATGGTAGGCTCTTCCCGGCTCCTTGGCTTGCTCTTGGGCGTGCAAAAGGGCAAAGCCTTCAGCCACCACTTAGAGCTCACCTCACTGTGTTTCCAGTTTTACTCATCCTCACAGACGAGACAGGGATTCCAAAAAATAAATTGCCACCATGTTGTTTATTTGCCTCAAAATCAAACCAAATATTTGTCTGAGGTTAAAATATTTAAATAACTTGTCCACTAATTTCTATTTTCCTTCATGTTTGGCACATCCTTTCCCAGAGCTCAGATGCCCTCTCCTCGGCTTTATTTGTTGACTTAAGCATCGTGTGTAAAAGTGCCAGGCAGGGAAAGGGGTTTTAAAATGAGAAGTATCATTGTGCGTGGGGAGCTAGTGAGAACTTTACCCCGCACCTCTACAAGTCATTACTGTAGGTCTGTCTGCAGCATTTGGCTGTGATCTGTCCATATGTACACTGGAGTTTATCCTGTGTGTATTCCACTTACTTCATCTTTATTTTTTTTCTTGCCTGAATTGTAGTCGGGAGCGATGATCATTTTTTCTTTCGGGTAATTTCTTTCCAAGCATTGCAGGATGGTGTGGGCAATCTGGTGCCCCAGCTTGAGCTATGTGCTCAGGTGCATTTTCTGTCTGATGTCTGGGTGGGGTGCTCTGGCTCTGCATCTTCAGGCCCGGTACTTCTCTGACACTCTGTGGGAGACTCACTCAGGAACTTGTGAGTCAGCCCTAACACTTGCCTTGAGCCGCAGAAAGAGGAACTCTCTCTTCTTAGTTCTCTACTCCTTCAACAACGCCACCTCCACCGAGGGCCACAGAGGTGACTGTCCCCTGAATCTCTGATGGTTCCAGCACCCAGACCATCCTGAGATAAGCCTCTGTTCCTTATCTTTTCTTTTGAACTTCACTGACCACTCCCTACTTTTTTGTTAGCAAATAATTTTAGATTCTCCCCAGGACATTTTCCATACGACTTTATGAAAATCTGTGTCCTGTTAAAGCCTTCTGTATGAGGTTAGATTTTTTTTCCTGACTTTCTTGCATATTCTTTTGAAGGGCTGAAGATAGCAGCCAGGCACCCAGGGCCTCCAGCCTGTCAGGAAAGTGCTGTGTGGCTCCTAACCTCACTGCCTTCAGGATGACAGACACATGAGATGGGAGTGCTTGGCAGAGCTATAAAAGGCAGAGATCTCTGCCGCAGATTTGGTACTTACTCCCTAGAACAAAATGGTTGTGGCAAGAGCGTTGTTCTTTCCGAAGTCTTAACTATCTTTTTATTGGATAGCAGAAAAGAAAAATTGCACCATAAATATTTTAAAATATAAAGTTCTAATTTGATTTCTAACAGGGAATGTGTCCTTTCTTTTTAAAAAAAAATAGTTATAATCACATATAGTTTGTTGGGAGAGCAAAACCCATCTAGAGCACTACAGTGGGCAGCGCTAAGATATTTGTCATGAGGCCACTCATTGAGATCTCTGCCTTTTATAGCTCTGCCAAGCACTCCCATCTCATGTGTCTGTCATCCTGAAGGCAGTGAGGTTAGGAGCCACACAGCACTTTCCCGACAGGCTTGAGGCCCTGGGTGCCTGGCTGCTGTCTAGAGAATACAAATGGAGAGAAGCAGAGTTGCATTTTCTGCCCGTCACATCAAAATGCATTCCTTCAGTCAGCTTCCAGGGTGGGGCCAAACAGAGAAGGGTAACTCAGGTGCTCAGAGCTGTGCCTTCGTTCAAATAGTGGGTAAGCAGCAGGGAGTCCAGACTTCACAGTCATGAACTCCAACACACAAACATACTTAAACAGGCCTGTGTGTAATAGTACTTTCTCAGTGCCAATGGGACTTCTGATTGTAAGGATCCCATAACCTTGTATGTCATTTCTCATCTAGGATTGGTGACGGAGGTCCTTCTGTATTTGTGTTGCTTTCATTGGTTAATAAAGAAACTGCTTTGGGCCTAGTGATTTGGCAGAACTTAGGTAGGTGGAGAGACAGAACTGAATTCCGGGAAGAGGAAAGCAGAGTCAGAGAGAAGCCATGGATCCTTCACCTGAGACAGATGCCACTTAGAATCCTTCCCGGTAAGCCACTGCCATGTGGCAATATACAAATTAATAGAAATGGGTTAAATTAAGATGCAAGAATTAGCCAGTAAGAAACTAGAGATAATGGGCCAAGCAGTGTTTTTAATGAATACAGTTTCTGTGATTATTTCGGGGCTAAGCTAGCTGGGCAGCCAGGACGAACAAGCAGCCCCTTCTTGTTACATAGGATCTTGCAAGAAACTTGAATAAATGGGTCATCCCTCCCCATCACCAAAAAAGAAAGAACAGCATGAAAATAGTAAGAGAGATACTGGCATCTTATTTGTGTTTCTGTTTCTGTTATAAAACACAATGACTAAAAGCAACTTGGGGAAGAAAGGGTTTATTTCGCCCTACATTTCCAGGTAACATCCCAGTACTGAGGGAAGTCAGGACAGGAACTTGGAAGTAGGAACTGATACAGAGACCAGGGAAGAATGCTGTCTTCTGGCTTGCTCCCCATGGCTTGCTGTGCCTGGGTTTTTTATAGCACTGAGACCGCCAGCCCAGGAAAGGTGATGCCCAGGGAGCTGGCCCTCCCACATCAATCATCAACCAAGAAAATGCCCCACAGGCCAATCTGGTAAAGGTGGCTTCTCAGTTAATGTTCCCTCTTCACAAATGACTTTAACTGCGTCTGATGACAGAAAACTAGCCAGCACAGCTAGGAAGAGGGAGGGTTTCATCAGGAATGGGACGGGGACAAGAGATGGTAATGTGGTAAAAGTGGTCAAAGCCCGTATATGAAACGCCATGATAAACCCCACTGTTGTGTATAATAGATATATGCTAATGATTGGGAAAGAAAGGAAACACCTTGAAAGACCTGGAAGTCTAACAGGTAAACCCAAAATTCAGTCTTCCTGCTGACCCTGAACAGAATCATACGCTCTTGCTTCTGAAAAATGTTTCCCAAGAGTCCTGAATCAAAACATGCTTGGCATCTGTGATGGGGGTTGTTAACTCTTAACTCTATGACATCTGGAATCACCCATAGGACAGGTCTTTCTAGATTAAGATTAGCCTCTGAGAATGCCTCTAAAGAATGTCTTGATTGTGTTTACTGATTAAAGACCCTTCTTGAACGGTCCTTTCATGGGGGATCCTGAACCATCAAAAACGAAGGCAGCAAACTGGGCACTAAGAAACATTCATTCTTCTCTGTTTCTTGACTGTAGATGGGTGTGGCTCCTTCTGCCTTGGTTTCTAAGCTATGATGTGCTGTAGCCTTGAATTTTGAGCCAATTAAACCTTTTCTCCCTTTAATTGCTTTTTTTGTGGAAGTATTTTATCACAGAAACAGTCAAAGAAACCAAGGCAGAATCTGTGCTTGACCCTTGTCCCCCATTCCTTTAGAGATGGAAAGGTACCATTTTATTATGAGGCTGTTCCCTCTCACAGTGCTACAGGGTTTCTCCTAGCCAGGCCATTACACCAGGTTATAGCCGTTCTGGGCCCGTGAGGGCAGTGGCGCTGTACCTCATAGACTATGCTTACCTCTCACATCAGCATAAACGCTGAATTAGTCCCAGTTACTGGTGTAAAGGGTCTGGTGTTCACTTTTTCTACTTTAAAAGTAAATAGCAGTGTCTTAATGCTTCTCACTCCGTTGAATAAAGCATGCTCCAGGGATTCTCACTGCATGGCTTCATTGTGGTGCAGCTTGTAATGTTCCATCTAGAGATTTCTCTAATAACTAAGTAGGGATATTCACTGAACTTGGGTAATGCTTTCCTTCCTTCTTCTTTATTTGATGAGGTTTTGATGGTGTTTGCCTTTGAACACACTCTACCCTCCTCCCTGGTCACATGATGTAGAAGTAGAAAATTCCTGACCCATGTGACCCATGGTGGTCTTGTCATATCCCTGATGCTGTGACTGACATGTAGATAATGCTGACCCCTTTCTGGTGTCCTGCAAGTTCTCAAGGGCAGATTCCTCTGGACAGGGCCTAGTGTTTGGATGCAGACTTAAAATGCCATGTTGGACATACTAAGTCAGGGTCAGATGAGGTAAGAATGTTAAGTGGTCATGACATGTCCTTGGGGAAATTATGGACTTGTGTGCCTTTTAGCCTATATTTAAAAAATGAAATCCTTAGTGTTTATAAAAATTTTCACAATAAATTATGACCCTCCATATTTTGATTACTTCAGTCTCTCAGAAAGAAGAGTCATGTGGCCACTGAGTCGATTACTAGGGCCAGTCAAGCCTGTGTGGCTCATACAGAGTTCAGTATCAAAGACCCAGAAGCAGTCAGCCGGGAATCTTGAATGTGAGAAGCCTGGCTAGGACTCCCGAGAACACACAGGTGCCTCTCACACACCAGAGGAACTCTCATTTCTGAAACGCTAGGCTTCTACTACTGCTTACGCCAGCTCTGGCCACAAGTGGTACCTGCTTAGATCCACCCTCTGAGTGCCCAGAAGGCCAGTGTCAGGAGACAGCCGTGAGGAGGTCAGCATTTCCATTTATCAAGGGTGGCTTAGAGTGCTCCACCTATGCTGTGCTGTGATTTGAAAAAGAAAGCCCTGTATCTGCTTAATGTCCAGGGCAGGACTGTCCCTGACTCCGCCCCTTGCCCACGCCTTATGTCAGCTCTGTTCTGTTCTGTCTTGGTGCCAAGTGCCTGCACACAGTTCTCTGTGGATCTTCAACAGGTGGTTGTCAATTTATGTGCGGTACTAGAGGTTCCTTTTGTCCTTAAAACTAATCTTTCCTAAAGAGCTGTAAATCGATCTCTTTAAATCACACCAATCTCAAAGATGACTTCAAAGTATCCGGTGGAATATTCCTCTTCTCACCTCAGACAGAGGCTGCTGAGGTAACTGTTGCAGGGCTGTGTAGCCCGTGTTTCATTTCCTGGTACACCCCGCTGCCTCCTGGGGCCTTCCGTCGATACTGAACTTCTCCTTTTTCCTTTCCTCCCTCCTCTTCAGCGCATCTTTCCGATCCTTTTCAGCTTTGTCCCACCCAAGGGAGCTAGAGTTAGAGCTGTTGGAACAACATTCAGAGAATGGCACGGTGTAAAGGTCACTAGTGAACCCTCCTGGGGTGAGGTCACCAGTTCCAGTGGCCTCAGTGGGAAGATGAGAACTCAAAGGTAGTTCCAAGCTTCTTGGGCAAATTTCTCAAAATGCAAAGTGCCTGGATGTCCCCCAAATTTGTTGGGATGGTAACTGTTCAGGCTGCCTAGCGAGATGGACAGAAACCTAGGTTCTAGCATTCCCAACGGCTCCCCAAACTTCTGGCTGGGGTCAGGCAGCCCACATTGGCTTGCATCTAAACAGATTCTTCTGCAAGGCCTCATGGGACCCACACAAGTGCTGGACTAGGGAGAGATGCCAGGTGGACTGGAATACTCCTGTCCCTTCTCATGCGCCTCCTCCCCTCTGGCCTGTGAGCAAACTTTGCAACCTTCTTCCTTCTGTTCAGAACCAGGCGCATGCCCTCTGGCCATGTCTCTCAGACTCCTCTCCAGATGTCCAGTCCCTGCAGGCTTTTCCCAGACCTTAGAAAATCCGCCAAGGCTTCTTCCTGTCTCGGAGGTAAAATCCAAACTGCCTTGCCTACCAGAGGCTGCCCTGTCCCCCTTTCCCTGACTCTCTCTGTGTTGTAGTGAAACCTCATGCTTTCCTCCTCTGAGAGAGAAGGTATTACTATTCTATGTCCTGCTCATGGAGAAGGTAGGTCCAGAACCAGGGACACAGCCTTCCTATGGCATCTTCCACGGTTTGCACTCTGTTAAATGAGACAAACGATGGATTTGGAAGCGACATGGTTAAGCTCAGAGGGTACAGAGAACAGTCCCTGAGGACAAACTCCCAGTGACCTCAGCGAGAAGAAGGACCAGGGTCTCTTCTTGTTGCTTATCTTTAGCAAGTTCAGGCTGTATGTAGGACTGACAAAATGATTTCATCCAGAGATCAGGGTTATGTAGTGTTATCTTAGATGAAGAAGAGAGTGGTTTGGCTTTGCTCTCAAACTTACATCTGGCTCTCATTACTTGCTGTTCTTAAGGTGTCTCAAACTCTGAAAGCCACCATATAAGAAGGCTATAGTCTCCACTATACAGGAGATCCAGTCTATACCATATAAGAGGACCATAGGCTATATCATATATGAGGACCACAGTCTACACCATATAGGAGGACCACAGTCTATACCATATAGGAGGACCACAGTCTACACCATATAGGAGGACCAAGTCTATACCATATAGGAGGACCACAGTCTACACCATATATGAGGACCACAGTCTACACCATATAGGAGGACCAAGTCTATACCATAGTGGAGGACCACAGTCTATACCATATAGGAGGACCACAGTCTACACCATATAGGAGGACCAAGTCTATACCATATAGGAGGACCACAGT
>LOEQ01002426.1:70899-82692 GCA_001685075.1 Bramus lutescens | reverse complement strand
CAGCACCACAGGTTCTAACATGAAACAAAATTCAAGCATTGCTGTATCTCCAGTATGCACAAGGAAGGTATCTCTAGGGGCAGAGCTGTAACGGCGGGATCAACGCCCTGAGTTGTATGCTTGAACCTGGATAAGGAGATAAGCCTCACATGCTGTGTGGGTTTCTCCAGTAAATAAGTCCCAGCACTCGAGAGGCAGAAGTAGGCCAGTCTCTGAGTCTAAGGCCAGCCTGGTCTACAGAGGGAGTTCCGGACAGACAGGGCTACACAGAGAAACCCTGCCTTGAAAACAAAACAAACCATTTTGTCGTTGTTGTTGCAGAATTCCGAAGTATTTAAAACCCAATAGATAACTCCCAGATTCGATTTCAACCTCAACATCCACCCAAAGCAAGTACATCCCCCTTCACAACCCTCCCTGGGCCCCAGGACCCCTTGAAAATGAGGAGTGGGGGCTGTTCCCAAGTGTTTTCCTGGCCTAGAGGGTCCTTTCCTCCAGACCTAGCTACATCCTTGTGAGCTGCCTGGGCTCTCTTGGCCTCTGGCCAGGAAGGCTTTAGCGTTCCAGATTCTTTCACATTTCTGGGCTTCTGGCCAGCACACTGTTCCATAGCAAGACACAGCATACCTGCCAGAGGAAGAAGAGGGGTCGGAGACGGCATGAACCATGTCTGTGGAGAGTGCATCCAGGACACTTGTCAGAAACTCATGCTTTTTGGCACCAGGACAACCTAAAAAAAATGCACAGTTTTTTCTCTGTTAGTGGAATCCATAAAGTATAACAGATTTTTCTGGGCAATGGAAAAAAGATTAAGTATTCAGAAATTAGTATGTTAGAGCGCTTCATAAGAATGTGCTGATTTGAAGGAGGTACGTTGTATAGGATGGTACCACTGGTGCTCCATAGACGCAGGCACTTGGTAATTCACAGGTGTGGACCTTGACGTACAGCAACTATTAGCCGTGTTTTCTAGCATTTGTTGAATTATGACGTGATACAGAGATTCTCAGCCTCTGGTTGATCTTCAAAACCACGATGCAAGGCATGTATGGCTATCCCTTTGTTACATGAGACACTTGGAAACCCCAGGAGACACCAAGTTCTCCCAACTGGGATCCACACAGGGAGATCTAACCCAGGGGAGTGAGTCCAGAGGTTGTCAGCCATTACTACAGATCTCCGGAAACGCCACAACTGGTTAGAAGCAATAAGAGGAAGGTTTGTGGTGGCCTCCTTAGAGGCAGATCCACTCCAGACACCAGATCAACACATATCAAGGATCAAGGGAGTTCACATTGTTGAGCCCCAGATCTGACCATGTAGCATCACTGTTCTTTCTAAGGCTCAGCTTTCCACAGAGCATTCTACATGCATGGTAGCTCTTCTTCTCCAGCTTCCCTTTACTCGGCCCCTTGGGGTTCCCTGGACTCCTCTCTAGTTTCTCTCCCGTGAGTTGTGGCAGCTACACAGAAAGACTAGCATGCTGGTGTCGTTAAAGACCTTCTGGTTTCGTGGTTTTCCTTTTGGACACCTGGGTTTTTGTTACTATTATTCAAGTCATTGTTAGCTGCCTATGGCAAGGATCTGTTGAAATCCGTTTCGACTTATTAAACATTGTAGCGGAAAACAGATGTGAGTCTTTCATAGAGCGTGTGGAACTTGAGACTTAGAAAGACTGTGCATCTCTTCTGTGCTCAATTAAAAGAATGGATTAGGATCTATAGGAAAAACCATAACCACTGGGCAAAGATCTCTGAGAAAAGGCTCTGTATCCCCTGAGGCATTCTCCAGGAAGGAAACAGAAGCCTGAGGTGGCTGTGGGTGGAAGCCATCCCTTCTGTGACAATTAGAGATGACACAGGACAGAAAAGATGTAGCTTCCTAAGTGCCAGCCTTATAACGAGCTAACCCAAGATAACCATGAGGAAGGAGACATCCCGAGGGAGCAAAGTGGAACTGCGCAAAACCCTGGGGTGCACCCATGAGCTCTCTAGTGCTTAGCATCAAGAGATTCAGAGGGTAATATGGACAAGGTAGCCACTGGTCACCTCTGCTCACAGTGTCCACTGAGGACCTGTGGAGAGCCAGGGATCTGGTCACAATCAAAATCAAGAAGGTCTTTGCTTGGGATGGATGTCTGGGTGTGAAGTTCTTATTTCCTTTTATCAGAGGTAACTGATAGCCATAATAGACTCTGAGGCCTATGGTTGCTATAGTCTTAGGGCTATCAATAAATAGAAAAGGAATACTGTGTCATCTCTGAAGAAGGAAGAATGAAGGAGAATTGTCGGAACTGGTTGGAATGAGGACTCTGGAAGGCACTCATAGGCAATCTGGGTTGAGAGTTAAGAAGAGGTGTCTCCTGAACATGGGTGTTCAGACACAATGGTGGAGGTGTGAGACACCGACCCAGAGGAAGGGCCAGCACTGTCTGCAGGCCATATCTGCCACCACCCAGGTTTGTGTTGCCTTTGTCGCCAAGGACCTTGAGCTTATTTGCTCCCTGACAGAACTGGAGATCCCTTTGTCCCCATGACAAAGCCTAGGGCAATATCGCCTCTGTGAGACACGGACTGTAGCGTACAAGTATTTATTTCTAAGGGCCAAGACGAACAGATATGAGACTGTGGTAGTCGGAAGAGAACGCTAAACTGACCCATTGCTCTTGAAGGTGATTCCTTCAGGATACAGATATGAAATGTAGCTGCATCATGGTGTTAACGTGTGTCACCAGGGAGATGCAGTCCAGCAAACATCCAAGAGGGCTTTACCTGGTTTGGGGCCAAATGGCAGTGACCCCACATGTGTGGCCTCACAGTGTCTGGTGTTGTAGGCAGAAACCCTTAGCTCTGCAGGTACCAGTTCCCAGTCCTCCCACCTTAACCTGTTATCTAGCTCATGAGCAGTGAGCCCTTGGGTTCCTCTGCACCCTTAGGTCTCCACCCAGACACAGGCTGCAGGAAATGCAGGATTCAGTGGGTAACGCTCCGTCTTGGGGCCCGACGACCTCCAGGAATGCTGGGGTTCCAGGGTGAGTGTCAGGATTAGGCATGCAGGCTTTGATGTAGCAGGAAAGTCACTTTACTTAGAGATGGTTCTACTAGGAGGATTTCTCCAAGTAAATGCAGAATTGAGTTCATAAGTGCTTGGCCCTACAGCCACTTCTCCAGAACAGTTCATAGTCAATGCCTTAAAAAAAAAAACTTGTATTTTTGTTTTATCTTTCAAAATAAATGTTTTTCACTCTCTATGAAACACTCTCATTTTAAAAAACAGACTTATTTAAAGACTACTAATTTCAGTAATTTTGCTTATGCTTATGATTTTTTCCAGCATGAATTTATACATGTTCATGATGACTCCTTGATTGCAGAAAAAACCTCCTCTGCAGATCATCACGATGAATTTACACTTTCTCCCCATGACCTACATGGCATGCCTGGCTACCGCAAGGAAACCCCACACAGAGGCAATGCTGGCAACGAGCAGTTTACAGAGAGAAGAGGTTGTGTGGTCCTAACCTGGGTTCATACCCGTGCCGGCCAGACACGAAACGGTGTTAGCCCCGTGCCAACAAAACACTGTGAGATTGGGGCCAGCTATTGGGGTCAGAACATGGGCCTTGAGCTGCTCAATGTCTGAGACCTCATGAGTGTGACGTATCTGTTTGATGACATGTTTTGTATTTTGAGCTCGTTGATTCTTGATGAGTTTAGAAAGTCTGTATTAAGTTGTGGCATTGCTACCAATTGAACTGGACATACAGCCCAAAGTCCCTCTCTCTGCAGTGACTTCTCAGTGGGGAACGGTCATGGTGATGTTTTCTTTAAGCTTAGAGTTCCCTTGAGCATTCTTGAACAAGCATTTCTAAGAGCTAAGGGGTCTGGGGCATGGTGGTAGTATGACGTATGTAGAGGTCAGGTCATAGCACCCAGCTCATGGCATGAAGTGTTTGTTACACCTGATGTTTGAACTTACTTCAACACGCAGGTTCTCCAAACCACCATGCCAGCCTTAGGGGCTCTATAGCCTTGAAAAATTGGTGAGCCCACTCATGCTGAGAAAGACAGACACAGAAAGACACAAAGAGATGGAGGCATGACCCTTACACCAGTTTAGTGGAACCTGAAGGTGGATGATCTAGGGAACTGTGACCAGATTGGCTTGCAGGAGGCCAGTGTATGGAGCCTGTGACTGAAGCAGGACTGGAATCCTCTCCAATCTCCTCACTGCTCCTAACCCCACAGTGACGGGAAGGAGAGACAGATCTACCCTTCCTGGACAACCATCCTAGAGTGGATGTGGTGTGAGGGGACAGAAGCCGTCAGATGACTTCAGTCTCCCTGCTGAGGGGTGGGGAGGAGAAGGTAGGCAGCCCCTTGTGAGCAGGCAAGAGGCTGCTGTGGGCCAAGCCCAGCTGGTACCTTTTCTGTGCCCAAGGAAAACTCTACCAGCTAGAGCGGAGGGAGTTGAGAAATGGGCTTGGCTGAGATGCTTGGTACTTTAACCACCAGTAGTAATGATCCATGGTCATGTGGCCTCTGAAACACGGGCACACAGATATTGCTGGAACGTGGCTTTTCCCAGATAATAGCATCTCCTCATTGTGCAGCCACAGACTCATTCAAGGTCATGTACCCTGGGACCCAGAACCCATTTCCCCATTAATCTCCTGCTGTCTTAACTCAAACCTTCTTAATGTTTAACCTCAGGCCTATGAAAGTAATAAAAATGTAGACACAGGCAACCAACTAACCAGAGTTAGGAAAGTTTGCTGAAGTGGTTTACCACAGGTGTGAAAAGCCGATGTGGTAATCCTTCCTCCAGGCTGTATCCTCACAGAGGGATCAAGTCAGAATGGGAAAGCTCTAGTGGAAATCACACCAAACTTCCCAACTGTAAGATTAAAAAAAATCCCCATTATTATGTTAACTCTATCTTGCTAGTTTCTATATTTCTGTACTTGAAATATTTATGTTTGGATCTCATTATTTTCTGGAGTGTTTTCCATCTTTTGAAGTATGGGGGCTGGAATGCGTGCTGACAAGTTCTCACACATGCATTGATGGAAATCAGCTCCGGCTTAGGAGCCAAGACCCAGGAAAACACCAAATTGGTGTGAAAAATCCAGACATGGGTGGCACATAGCCTGTACAGGGCTGCCATCACTCTCATCCTTAAAAGAAGCTATGGATATAATAAGGTCGGGGGCCTCCCTTAACTAACATCCCAGAAAACCTTTGCCTTGGTTTAACTCTCCATAGGCTGGGCCATCGGATGAATGTACACTAGGAATCTGAGGGGTGAGTCTGAAATGAGGAGCTGCCTTGGCATTCATCCTCAAGCCTGGCCTGCTGGTACCTGGAGTCTCTCTGGGCTTCCCAAGAACAATGGTGAAAATTTGCCAAGGATCTTGATGACAGCTGCGACCCCAAACTCTCAAGGAACTTGTAGAGGGAACTGTTGCTGGAGAGGTCTGGAAAGCTTGGTCATGTGAAAAGCTCAGAGCACTTCTGTAGGACTCCCATGGGATTTCTCCAGGTTCCTGTCTGTGTCCTTCCTGCCAAAGCTAAGGTCACAGGCCTCCTGAGGCAGAGTGAGCATCTTTGGACATATCGCACCCTGTAATGTGGTACTGTAAGTCTCTTCCAAGAGTCAGAGCCATTTCCGGTGTCTACTCTCCACCCCAGTCTGGCTGATCTCACTCTGTCATGAAACAGAATAAACATGGATTGCTATTTGATGTTTTCGTGATTTAAGGCTTTTGTGCAGAAACTGCCCAGAAAATATTATCAGGTAACAGCTTTCTAGAACTGAACTATCATTGTTTGTATTAAAAAAAAAAACTCATACTTGATTGCAACTCTAGTAACCCATGGGCCATGGACTAAAGGCAGAATGATTGGGTCATGGATGGGCGTAGAGCTCTTTACTCAGAGACCAGGCAACCAGGAGAGGAATAAAGAACACAAACTTGTGTCTAGCAAGAACAATCTCTGGCCACACACACAGGCTGAGGTGTCTAAAGACACAAACACCTGGGTGGGTGAGATCTATATAAATCCTGAGCAGGCATGTCCCCGTTGGGAGTCCCTGGAATTGAGTGCTCAGTCAGTTCATGGTTGGCCCCTTAAGGCTCCTACAGATCACCAGGAGTTCAAACATAGAACAGGAAGTTCTAAGAACTCCACAGCTCATGGTGTCTTCACTTTTAATTTTTAAACAGAATTGAATACTGAGAAAGAAGAGAAGGTGACTCTTGAGATAGAGGCCAGTTTGCCTTTGGTAGTGCAGAAATGATGGGATAAAGGGGTGGATTGTTTAGTCTGCTTATGAATAACCACTAGTCTCAAATATTTTACAATGGTATGGATTTTTGTATAGTGATACAAATTTAGGGTTATTTTTGTTATACTGTATGTATGTTTCTATTCTTATTTAAGGTATTGTACCTATGCAGTTCATTTTAAAAAAGTAAAGTTTTAGTCCTTGAAAGCTATTTAGGATAATAAAGAAAGAGAGGGTAATAGTTAGTCATCTGTAACAATCAACCTTATAGTCATGTTAGGTATGTTTTCAAGGTCAAACAGATAGATTTCAAATAGATAGATGGTCTTCAAACACGTCAAAGACTTACATTTAAAATTTTTTAATAGCTCAAGGCTTTTAATGACAGTGAAACATGTCTGCTCCTGGCAGCACCAATTTACTTCAAAATAGGATGATGGGCATCAAAGACCCTCCAAATGGAGTTTATAGGCACTGGGTAGAAATTGCCCTTGCCTCGACTGCTGGCAGAACGCTGTCTAAACTAGACGAGCAAGATGCTAAGAAGGTAACTGATGAACTTTGTGAGAACAAGGTATGGCAGTCCTTCAAAATTTCTGCTTCACAGAAAAGTCTGTCAGATATTCTAGGCCAATAGGCTGAAGATGGATGCCCCAACATTACAGAGGAAACTTAGGTGACTTTCTGTCCAGGCAGCCAGATGTCTCTGTCATTTCTATAATTTCGGGAGTTGCTTGCTCTGCACTTCCTGTTATTCAGGTAATATTATATCCTTTTTGGGTCTCTGACATTCCTCTCAGCCCACCTAGACAAACAAGATACTGGGCTTCAGAAAATTCCTCAGGGGCAGTAAGAGACGGGGGTAACTTCTACATTTGGGACCCAAGAGGATAAGGTGGGACCCTCAAGGTGTAACAGAGCCACTAACTCAATGACAGAGTTAACTAGCTTACATCTGGATCAGGAGCATTGAGGAAAAGCATGCCAACCTGGCACAGCCATGCCAGGAAAAGATAAAATTCTGTCTTTATCCTTCACCTGTGTGGGTTTTTCACAATGGCACCAATGAAGAAATGCATTAATTGCCTGACAATCAAATTCAGAAACAGTACAAAGATGAGGGCTGTTTTTCAATAGGTTGGATAGGCAACCTATTGAAAACTATGGTCCAAATCATTATGGTTACTGGAACATTGAACCAACATGAAATATAATAAGCTTAAAGTCTTGCATTTAGGCTGCGTAAGTCTAATATGCCAGTGTTTCTTTCAGAAAATGAATACTCACTGACCTAAAGCACCTAGGGAGTGACAGACGTCTACATAATCATATCACCCACTGGAAACAAAGGCATTCTATTTCAGGATAGAAGAGTGATTGATGGCTTTTATACCTGGCTTCTGTTTGGGGGAATTTTTATTCTTTAAAAATAGTTATCTTGTAAAATATTGTCAAGTACATAAAATTTATTGGTGTCTGGTGCAAAAGTATCCTGGAAAATTAGATCTATGATTGTGCAGGGCTAAAAGCTTTCTGGAAAAAATAACCAATTAAGGGCTCCTTGGTGAGGCACCAATGAGGGACCGTGCTTTTGTGCAGTGGCTGCTTCTCGGGTGTCTCTGGTGTGACACACACTGCTGTCACCATCCAGCTCCACAACCAGTCGCGCGGACTAGCTGTCAGAGAGCTGCCTGTCATTTGAAAGGCTTGGGGAAAGATGGCTGAACAAGACGGTTTTACCATTTCGAGCTCACGAGGGCATCAAGCCTGGAAGAACGGAGTGTGGGGGATGTTGTTACCACGTCAGAAAACGCCACCTACGCCTATATTCCCAAGTCACTAACGTGTTCTCTTCTCCAGGTAGCCACTCAAGCCAAAGGGCCCACGTAATTCCAGGATGAGAGTTCAGGAAAGTGGCAATGCTACGCATCCACACGGAAGCATAGGGAGCTTTCCTAAGGACGCGGGTTCCCAGGCTCTTGGCTCTTCTTCACTCTGAATCCACGGGTTTGGTTTTTGGTTCGTCATCAATGGTGCTGATTCTGCTTAGGTGTCATTCTTGTGTTAATAAATTATTAAGACATCATTCTTAACAGATCAGCTTGAAGCCTCCGTGTATTCAGGGCACTGTCTTCCAGCTCCTCTGACGAGGATTCTCTTCCTCTTTCTTACAATCTAACACCATTAGCCACTACATCCCCACCAGGAACCGCACACCACCAGAGTACTTCACACGAGGCAGCGCCAACCTTTATTGGTGAGTGACTGGGGATGATGCTTGCTGTATTTAGAAAACCACACCCATCTATATGCGTTTGGATTCTTTGTACCTTAGAATCCGTGGCAGAGACTGTTGACGAAAGCCACCATGGAGTGAGTGCCCTCACTGCCAATAAACAAAATGCTTCTGTCTCACCATGGCTCACCCAGATCCTGCCCTGGAGAACTCAAACACAGAGACTTGAAGCAGTGTAGGCGCTGGGTGCTCTCACAGTGTGTGACAACCTAATCAGGCCACTCAGTGGAAGGACTTGGGAAGGGAAACAGCGGCAGAAAGGGCTAAGCCGGTTTCCTACACATAAGAACTCTTCCATGGCGGCAGCGGCATGGAGAAAGATGTGGGTAGACCATGGACTGAGTGTGAGAATTAAAACTCAGTGTCAGCGCCTGAGAATCTGCTCCAGACCCAGCTGGCTCACTCAGTGGTGTGTCTGCTCAGTAAAGGTCAGAAAAATCTGTCTCATTTCCTGAGGACTCCTGGGTTCCCCAGGGCTGTAGCAAGGAGAATGTTGTTAACGTAAAAGGTGCTATTTGGCTGCAGGGATTCCTTCCTGTGGAAACTTGCCAGATGGTCTATATATCGTAATCTCAAGCAAGCTGAAATTTCCCAGGTGACAGCTGGCCTATTTAATTAAATCTTTAGAGCCCAGAGTTCAGGTAGGCCATGTACCGGAGCAGCCCCGGTGCTCTGATGCCTATGAGTGGAACCTCAAAACTACCTCATAAGGTAGAGGGACAGTCACAAAAGGGTAAGGGCTGGGTTGTGCCGGAAGACCTGCTCAAAAGCAGATAGTAGAGGCAAGGCGCCCGTGTCAGAGAACGTAAAGACCAGAGACAATCCTTGGTGATGGAGTCAACACACCCTGGTGGCCAGGAGAAGGGACAAAGTCAAGCACCATGCACAAGTATACAGGAGGCAATAAGGTGAGAACACACCACGGAAGCCACCAGGGATGGTCCTTCCAAAGTAGCAGAGGTGCCAAGAGTTTGCTCGCTGAGGAAGGAGAGTTTGTTTTGCATGACATCTCCTCATCCTCTGACCAAGTGCGAGAGTGGACCCTCCGTCCTGGGTCTTTTCTGGCCTGTACACTCAGGGATAGGATAGCATATACCAACAGCTGGCCGTCAGGCATAAGACACGCTGAAAGTCAGTTCCAGAAGCCAGGACCTGGATGGGGACAGTGCTGATACCAGGAAGATCTGAGAGGGAGCTAGACAGGGCAGAGAGTGCCAAAGCCTCCGCTCACCTCTCTTCACCCCATGGAAACTTTGTGAAACAAGCCAGTCTGAGTAGAGAGCGGGGATGTAGGAAACAGGATAGGACACATATGGAAGAATAGTTCAGAGTAACCCCTGCTGGCTTTGCCTTGGCAAACGGGACTCTCTGAATTCCCCTGATGATCTACAAACTTTCCCTGGCCCTACCCCACACTCCCTACCTAGGCTTCTTCAGTTCCATTCTGAATGACATGTTGCCACCTCATGCTTCCATGCTTATTGATATTTATGGGTTATGTTAACAACCTGAAGGACTTTCTATACCCCTAGAGTTTTATTTGGGAAACAGCCATGGCATGGGGAAACTGGTAGCTAGTGTTTTCCTTTCAGTAACACTTACATCACCACCAGGCTCTCTATTTCCTCAGGGAAAACATGGAACAGCCTGCAAGATGCTGGCACATGTGCCTCACGTCTGCTTCACACCCTGTGCTGGTAGGCTGGCCCTCAGACATGAAGTCCCGGGTGCGGCAGGACCTGGATGCATGTGCTCCAGACGAGGACAGCAGGCTGTGAGCGACGGAGACCTGATACTCTGTGTGCACCAACATTCTCAGTCTATTCTGTGCCTGGCTTGGATCACACCGAGCGGTAATGGCATCTCTGGGCTCTGCAGTCTCATCAGCTAGCATCAGAGCAGATGCTCCTCCTCTGCATTCCAGCCCCAGGAGCAGGACCAGCCACTGGCTCTGGTGAAAACCGCCTTCCCTTCTGCGCGACTGCATGGTGGCCCAGTGTATCCTCCATCTCAGTTGCTTTAAACCTCAGTGACAGCATGGAGCCTGGTGAGCTCAGACCATGCGCCTCACAAGAATGTCGAGAGCCTGGGTTGGTCTGACAATGCAGGGCTCCAGCCTGGATAACCTCAGTTTTAGGATGATTGCTCTGTAGCTCTCTCTTTGGCCTTGCATAGCCACAAATGACAACAGGACAGCATCAGAAACAAGAGGACAAACTGAACAGGGGCTGGCAGGCTTGGGGACAAGGCTGGACGTTCCCAGTGTTGTGTCTACTCAGGTTCTGCAAGAGACCAGGCATAAAGTGCAGCCAGTGCAGCTGGTCCCAGGCTTCCCTCATCACCTTGTCCCCCAAGCAGCATGCGGAATCCTTGATGACGTGGATGATCATTCCCTCAAGCGAGTGTCTGAGCAACCCAGGACCTATTTGTTAGCTCTGAGTCATTGGTCTCTCAATGAAGGGTGAGTTAGAGGTGGGGTGTATACCTGGAAGATGAGGATATGCAGGTTGGAGTAGATGGGCGTGAGTGGCCTATATGGGTTCCAGGCAGTGGAGATGTGCACATGCAGCCTGCATGGGTTCCAGGTGGTGGGGACATGCACATGCAGCCTGCATGGGTTCCAGATGGTGGGACATGGATATGCTGACTTGTGGGTTCTAGGAGGTGGGGACACACAGATGCTGCTTGTGTGGGTTCTGGACCAAGCTGCTGTCTGTTTCAAAGAAAACTGTGATTCTCAAGACAGTGCATAAAACCTCATAGTAGGTCAACTGGGCATTTGTTACAAGCTGGAGAACACACTACTTAATATGCAAACACACTTTTAATATGTAAAGAATAAAGACTGGAAAATAAAGATACCAAAAGCGATTGCCAGCCAGTGTTAAAGACCCAGTATCTCAGGGCGACAAGGTATGGCTGAGCCCAACTTTGGATCACATGACCTTCAGCTAACCTGTCTGTCCCTAGTCTCTGTGTTCCCTGCAGAATACAAGATAGAAATTCTCTGGGCTCACAGTCAGCTCAGCATCGTCTAGGCCTCCGTGGCTGAGGAGCTGACCCAGGTCACTCCACTCAGGTCTCAGAGTTCAGTCATCCTCACAGTGCATCAGAATGGTTGTTTTGAATACATATGTAATTACCCACTTCTCATCCTGGTACGGGAGAATTGTCTGTATTCTGTCAATCATGTTTTAAATAAACACTGA
>LOEQ01002426.1:35591-52020 GCA_001685075.1 Bramus lutescens | reverse complement strand
CAGCCACAGGCAGCAGGCGTGGTACAAAGGGCTGAGCCTAGCCCAGGTGATGCTCTTAGGACCAGGAGACAGCAGTACAACCCGCACCTCTGCCTGAGTCTCATAAACATCTGCTGTCACCTTCCTCACTGTGGCAGTGCTGGAAGAATACTTGGCACTCCGACCTGTGCGCAAACGTCTCTAGATACGATAAATAATAGTTAGAAAGCCACAGAGAGGTTCACTCGTTCCGTGATTCTGAGGGCAGTTCTATAGGTATTAACGGGCTACACCATCAAACGCAGTTTCTAGGTTTCTAAAAGCTACAGCATTGTGTGTATTAACTGGAAGGGATGTACCTCGCAAATACTCCCCCTAAGCTGCTTTTCAGAAGGACTACTGAACAACAAAGAAGTTAATCAGTCCAAACAGACATCTTGTAGGATGAGCTCAGCCTGTGGGGATCATTCAAGCCTCATGGCTGGTACTCAGAAACTCACTAAATGCAAAAGAGAAATTAAGAAACTGGGCCTTGACTGACATTTTTATTGTTTCCCATGTGATCTTTACTTTCTGTGTAGACTGTAGGTATACCTAACATGTGCAGATACACACATGAAATGTACCTGAGCTTGCTGGGACCTTGATATAGTCTTTCCCCAACTACCACCAGGAAGCTGGCACAAAATAAAATTGACACTCACTGGCCTTTCTTCGCAAATCCCATTAAGGCTGTGATTGCCATTCAAGGGGCCAAGCAACACAAGGGTTAGGGCATCTGTCTCTGAAGACAGTTGACCCTTCTCTGCGGAAACATCTGGGCCATTCTTGTGAGAGTAACTGGAACGGCCTTTGGGAGCAGCAGCCGCTCTGTATGCAGCAGCTCGGCAGTGCGGACCTCTTCAATTTAGCTAAGGTTTGCTTGGCACTCTTTCAAAATTTCATTAGTTCATAGAACATACAGTGTGATTATCTGGCCACAGAGTATTTTCGGTGATCCATTCCAAGGACAGACTGTGTCTATGGGATTGGTAATGGAAAATTTTTGAAATGTCCCGATGAGAAATGAGAAATTTATGTCACATTTGAAAGAGCCTCATAAGCAAAATGAAGCTGATTGAATTTAAGAACTCTAAAATTTGTTGCACATATTGTAAAACATCGAAGCTGTTCTGGCAGAGTCTTGTTTGCATGAGCATTAAGGTGGGTGAAGAGAGCTGGAGCTGGCATTTGACAATCTGCTTGCACATTGGAAGTTCAAGGCTGCTGGAAAGATGAAATCATACACTCTTGCAGGATAAGCCACCATGAAGGCAGAGGATGCTTTAATAAATGAGAAAGACCTTCATAAAGAGAAGGAAAAGCAAGAAGGCAGTTCATAATGTGGTCTCTCCCCTCCTGACTCTTCCCAGGCCCTGACCACTGCCAAGACCTGCACAGGCCGCTCTTGGAGTGCCTGCTGCGCAGCAAGTTCACTGTAAAATAAATGCAACGTTAAATGGAATGGTCGTCACATTGAGCTTAATCCATGGCTAATTAATCCTGATAGGACTAATCTGCTTCTATCTTTTTATTTCTTTGTAAGTTGAGTCTGAAGGAGAAATCAAGTAAAGCTGATTTTCATTTATTGGTTAACTCATGAATTAAACCTTCCAAAATATTGACTCGGTGCAAAAGGAGGAAGGTGAGGGTATCACGGAAGAGGCAGTGGAACCTGTATTTGGATTTACCTGGCCATGAAGCTTCATGCTCCTAATGTAAAGGGTGGTCTCGTGTGTGTGTGTGTGTGTGTGTGTGTGTGTGTGTGTGTGTGTATGCACATGTGCACTGTGTGTGCCCCTAAATCACACACTAAAATCTTCACCTCTAAGGTGATAGGTCAGAACCTAGAGCTGGTCAGAGGGGACTCATCTGCCTCTTCCACCATGTGAAGACATTGCAAGAAGGTGTCACCTATAGATCAGAAAAGAGGTCTCCAGAAACCAAATAGGCCTGTACCCTGAAGTTGAAATAATAGCCTTCCAAAACTGTAGAAAAAAAAAGCCTTGGGTCATTTCTAAGTGACCTCATCCATAAAGCCTTATTACATCAGCCTAACTAGCAGACCTCCCTCAGCACCTCAAGAAAAGGGGTACCAGTGGAACCCCACGTGTCTTAGGGAAAAGGATTCCCTGACTGCAAAACCGGAGAGGCTGTTGAGAACACTTCAGGCAACTCAATAACCTTTCCAGGGGTTGTCTGTGTGCTGTACCCCAAGGACAGACCATATTCCGACTGATAAGTTTTCATTAAGGTAAATAACTTCATTACTTAAATGCAAAGACTGTAAGGAGACATTAGAAGCACCCCACCATGTCACTGCCCCCACCGTGTCTTTGGGACAGATTGACCACAGAACAAAAACTGGGCCAATTAGGCTTCATTAAAATTTAAAACAATCACCAGAAGATGCAATTAAAAAGTAAAAGGCAACCACAGATTGGGGGAATGTTCCTAAGACACACATCAGACAAAGACCCCCAACTCTTCACATCAGTAAAACCACAAATAACCCCATCTGAAACTCCCCGAGACTTCGGAAAGCAAGCCATCAACTTAAAGACAAAGAGGGCGGCATCACCAGTCATCATGAAAATGGCAACTCTAACAACACGGAGATGTCACACACATGCACCCTCCAAATTAAAAACACCGAAGCCAAATGTTGCTGGGACATGTAGGACCTGGAGCTTGCAGTGCCACCTCCCAGCAGAGCAAACGCTGGTACCACTGTCCCATCCTAGACACTTGTCCAGAAGAAGTTAAAACACAGGTTCATGAAGAAACCAATGAAAGAATGGACACAGGCTCTTCCCCAGGGTCCCAGCCTGACTTTTTAAATTGCTTATCTATGAATTAAAAAACTACACAGGTAAAGTATTTCATATTGTATGCAATGATATAAAGTTGTGTGTATAGAGCACCAGAGGGAAGAATGGGAGATACATATATTATAATCAAGACAGAATCTCAAAACCACTGTATTAATTTCAAGAACAACACTTCAGAAATGAAAGAAAGAACACTCGGTCACATCTTCTTGTGAGCCCACACTCCTTCCCAGCAGTACACTGCAGGCCCTCTCCCTGTGCCTTAAATTGTGTCATGGAGTGTTTGTTCCCTTATTTCTGGAGTAAATTCCAGACTTGATCTTTATTTCCCATTGCCATGTGGTTTCCCGTGGAGCTGGATGCTCTTTGCTACGGGGCCACTTTGGGTAACGTGTGTGCCTCCACTGCCTAGGCATGGCTTCAGTATAAGGCCCACACAGGCTGAGCACTGCCTGACTCTGGAGCCTTTGTTGCTGCTTTGAGAAGTCCACCCAGTGCAGGATTAGAAACACAAGGGTCCCACTTGCACTCAGCGCCCTATAGACACCCTGCATCGGCACCTACAGAGAAATAATCTGCCACCCTGATGGTAGCTAGTTCATGCTGGCTACACAGGAAAACTGCTATGTGCACAGTTGGCTGTGCACACATGGGTGTCACGGGGTAGGACCGAAGTCTTCCAGCCTTGTTCTTATCTTTTTAAGGCATTTTCTGGACTCTCTCAGAAAATGCCTCCTTAACCCCAGGACTTGTTTCTGGAAGCATCTATTCCCACTCTGGAATGTGACTGTATGTGACTCCTGACTGCCAGCACACACCACAGGTGAGGTACTTGATCTGGGCAGGTGTGGAATGTCAAGGGGCACAGGCAGGGTGTGTGGGGGGTGGGGTATAGGTGGAGAACAGATATGTAATGAAAGGTCCATGGCCAGGCTGCAAGGAGGCCGGTTATAGGTGGGGCCAAGTTGGCCTGAAGCCTGTGTATGCACAAAACCCAAGTATCTGTCATCCTCTCTCACACAGAGTTGGTTTTCAGTCTTGTGATGATTACTAACCGTGGGTATTCACCAGCTCATGACTTGTGCCATGATGGAACTGCCAACACCCAGTGACCTCAAAGAAAGGCACCAGCAGGAAGCCCATGGAACATCAGAGCTGCCCTGAGGCTGCCCACTTCCTGCCCAGGTTTCTGACCCACACAGGTCTGGGGGAGGTGAAGCCCCATAATTTGAGTTTCAGAGGGGTTCTGAGATCACGCTGAAATCAGCGATGTTTTCACATGCCAAAGATTTCTCCGTGTGGGTTTTCAGCTTTTCCTAGAACTGATTACAGCGCTTAATTTTTATACATGCTGTCCTCATCAGTCATGGAATCTCTTGTGGTTCTCTTTTCAATTATACAAAACCTATATGAGATGATCAAAGAATTTGGAGGGAAACAAAATAAATTCAGAACTGGATTTGCTAGAAATGACATAGGGGTGTAAGCAGAGGGGGAGAAGTGCTCCAGAGAACTCAGCTTGGACAGTGTAGATTTACTTGAATGTCCACACACACACACAGACCAAATCAGGATCACAATGCTTGGTTTTTCCTGTGCTTAGATGTGATATAATTGTCAGCAAAATATAATCCGGGGGGACTTGAGGTGTGCCTTCCACATCTAAGGTCATCACCATCACAGTCAGCACACATGCCAGGCATCTGATACTAAGTAAACGTGCGCCCTTTGCAGTCCTCAGGACATAGGAGGTGTGTGTTAAAGCCCTGTGTTCCACCAGTGAGGAGACCCAGGCTCCCGCAGACTGACATCCTGTAGGAGAGCACACAACCAGGAAATTGATGTGGGTACACAATCCTGGGATGGAGTCAAACTGCTAGCACCTTCAGCACCCCTAATAGACAAACGAGGCAAAGCGGCTCACTTGCACCAAACAAACAAACAAACAAAAAAGCATACTTCCAAAATAAAGGTTGGACAAAATACCGAGATCCAGGTTCTCTAGACTCAAAATGGGCATTGCTCAGCAAGTAGACTCTAGCTCAAAGTCTTGATTCTGCACCTCGTCAGGGGAAGAGAAGCATCATACCAAACTAAAGCAGAGGCAGACCTTCTAGAATGCTCATAGATGTCCTCACTGTGAGCGGCTACTAACTTGCAGTCTCTTCCCCTGATCTCTTACCAGTGTCCCCATGTGTTCTGATGTTGGCCAAAGAAATTCTAGGCTGAAAACCCACTGTGCCTGGTGTCTACCAAGAGACCCTACGTCAAATGTTCTTTGGTTCCCCCACCCCTCAGGGGTAATCGTACGAGCTGCAGAGTGGTGCTGAGATTCTGAGAAACTTTTCGTTCCTCCTCACTCTGGCCTCATAAAACCGGACTCTTCCCACTCCTCTGATGTCCAGTCCCCACCCAGAGGTCACACTCCAGCACTCTGTACTCAGCCAAGATTGCCCAGGAAAGAGTCAAGCGAATCAGCCCAGCTCCAGCTCTGAGCCTGCTGTCCAGGGACCTTTAGGGGTTAGTGAGGAGAACACCCAATTGCTTGAAAATGTGCTGTGTAGGAAGAAATGCTGTTAAAAACCCCATAAATTAGGAAACTAGCTTTACCTGAAGGAACTTAAGGAAAACGTGGTTTTGTTTTGTATTCAGGTGCTTACAAAGGGCTTATGAAGAGCTTCCATTTCTCAGGAAAGCCCAGCAGTGAGGCCAGTGGCTTTCCCACTGCGGTTTACTGAGAGCAGAGCTGACAGAGGCCCAGCCTGTCAGAGGTCAGAAGTCAGGGAGTGCAACCTCCTCTCTAAAACAGTGGCCTTAAAGACATGAGCCAAAGGAGCTAATGAGATGGTGCATTAGATAGCATTTGCTGTGAATTCTGACCGAGGTGACCCGGAGGACCCATGCGGTGGGAGGAGAAAACCCACGCTGGTCAGTTGTCCCTAACCTATGTACTACTCATGCCCTAGCATGTGTGTGCCCCGTGCATATGTGCACACATGCGCACGCGCGCACGCACACACAAATACGGAAAGTGAGTCACGTTAAATTAATTAATTTAATTAAATGATTAACTAAAAAGGAAGTAATAGGTAACCTGAAATAAACCCTTTGCTTGCCAAGTTGCTGTGGTCATGGTGTTTCATCGCAGCAATATAAACTCTAAGACAAACAGACCGTAGGCAAGCTCATAGGATATTGTCTGCATAAGTACTGAGCACTAATCAATTGCATCACTGGAACTCCAGGACATTTTCTTAATTAGTGATTTATAGGGCAGGTTCCCACCCATTGTGGGTAGTGCCACCTATGGACTGATTGTGCTGGGTTCTATAAGAAAGCAGGCTGAGCAAGCCAGGGGAAGCAAGCCAGTAAGCAGCACCCTCCATGGCCTCTGCATCAGCTCCTGCCTCCAGGATCCTGCCCTGTTTGAGTTCCCACCCTGACTTCCTTCAGTGATGAACAATGCTCTGAAAGCATAAGCCAAACAAACCCCTTGGTCTTCACCTTGCTATTGCTCATGAAGATTTATCAGGGCAATAGTAACTCAACTAAGACAGAAATTAGTACCAGGAGTGGGGTATTGCTGTGACAGACCTGACCATAATGTTTTGGGGAGTACTTTAGAACTCTGGGCTAGAAGAGCTTTGGGAGTTGGAACCTCAGCAAGCTCTTCTCTCAGAACTTTGAAGATAAGAAAGCTAAAGGCAGTGCAGGGTTTCAGATGGAAGCAAAGACTCTACCAGGCCCATTTATGTGAAGACTGATGTTGGGTCACTGGAAGCTGATTAGTAAGAGACCAGGACCACTGAATTACAAAGTTTGTTTACTGTGATAATTGATGCTGGTCAGCTGGAGATAAAAAAAAAAAAACTCATGGTGATTGAGACCAGCACCATTGAGAGGAAGCCTTCTGGGAAGTGTTTCTGCACAGTCAGCACACAGAAGAAGCAGCCAATGCTGTACCTCCGGTTGGCAGTCAAGCTTGGTAATGTAAGGGTCACCCAGGTGGTACTGGTTTGGAAGACGTGAAGGGGCCCTGGAGGGCAGCTGAGGCTTAGCACTGGGTGGCAGGGCTGGAGTCCCTGAAGAGAGCCCAGGAGAGGCTATCAGTGAAGGTGCTACCCGGTGGTGGCAGAAGACTACAGCATTTTGGAGATTTTATATGTGATATTTATATTGCTGTGTGATCTTGAGAAAACTCTTTGGCTTCACAGTGATGTGTTTGTGTGCCAAGTTGGTAAGGGGTCTGTCGTGTTGGCGAGTTTTATGTCAGCTTGACAGAAAACTTAGGCCTCAGAGAGAAGGGAACTTCCATGGAGAAAATGCCTTTATAAGATCAGGCTGTACACAAGCCTATGGATATTTTCTTCCTTAATTAGTGACTGGTGTGGGAGGGCCCAGCCCATTGTGGGTGGGAAACCCCTGGGCTGAAGATTCTCTATAAGAAAGCAGGCTGAGCAAGTCATGAGGAGCAAGCCAGTAAGCAGCACCCCTCCATGGCCTCTGCTTCAGCTCCTGCCTCCAGGTTCCTGCCCTGTTTGAGTTCTTGTCCTGACTTCCTTGGTTAATGAACAGAAATATAGAAGTGTAAGCAAATAAGCCCTTTCCTCCCAAACTTGGTTCTAGGCATGGTGTTTCATCACATCACTAGTAACCCTACTGAAGACACTATCATACCAAAGAACACCAATGAAAACTATCTGAAACACCTTTTCTCAGATTCAAGACTGACATAAGTCAGAAATTACAAGGTTTTTTGTTCTAATAGAACATAAGGGTTAGATTATGGAGAAAAGGCTGAAAATATTTACCTACCATCATTTCTCAGCCTAAAAGTTTCATAAATGAATAAATATGTGTATGTATGTATACACACACTCATAATACACATACTCACACTCAAGCATCATATATATGTATATACATACATACATATATATATATATATATGTATGCAGACCTGTACACATACATAAATTGTTAAGTGGCTTTGTGTAAGAAAAGAATTCCTAACCATTTCTGAAATCATCTTAAATATATTTCTGACATTTTTCATAATATATTTATGAGAAGCAATATTCTCGACACTAACAATTATAAAATCAGAATATTGATCATCTGCAAAAAACCTTCAAGGTGCTCCTCTACGTCCCACAGTAATGGATGTTCAGCCAAGACTCTATGTAGAACTAAGCAAGCACATCCATAGTACAGAATGCAAATTTTCTTTTAGCTTTAATAAATAGTAAAATCATATGCACATCAGAGAATTAAATTAAAAATAAATTTCATCACGATTAATAAATAACCAATCAGTAAATGTTAGATTTTAATTTCTCTTTTATATGCCTATCTACCTGGGGTCAAGGAGCCCTGGCAGCGGGAAAGCCAGGAGGGTCAGCGACTCACAGGGGGACAGGCTGGCTTTCAGACACAAGTAGGCCGTGAACACAGAGTCAGCTGATAAGTTGGACTTCATTACAAACCAAAACATCTGCTCACAGGAAGATGCTGCAAAGCAGATGAAAGGAGGCCACACACAGCGAGAAAATGTTTACAAAGCAGATCCCTGACATAGGAAGGTCACTTAAAAGGCAATAAGTAAATAACTCAATTAAATATTTGAACAAGCATCTCACCAAGGAGCACATCCAGATATGAAATGAGCCTAGAGAATGGTGCTTGGGCTCAAGCGCTGCAAGTAAGGGGGTTGCAGTCAACACAATCAGGACACATAACTACACCCCTGTGACAACAGCTAAAGCCCCGAAGGTGACAGCACCAAAGGCTAGCGAGGCATGGAACATGGCGCTAACACCCTGTCTTAACTACATCCCTATTGCTCTGATAAAACACCAAGACCAAGATAACTCACAGAAGAAAGGGTTTAAGTGGGCTCACAGTTTCGGAGGGTCAGAGCTCACGATAGCCATGAGAAAACACAGAGGTAGTGTTTCCATTAAACCCACTCCCTGCTCCTCAAAGGCTGTGGCCATATCATGATGCAAAATTTATTTAGCCCAACTTTAAAAGTTCCCAGTCTTTCACAATCTCAACACTGTTTAAAAACCTAAAGTCCAAAGTCTCTTCTGAGACTCAAGGCAATCTCTTTATTGTAACCCCCTGTAAAATCAAAAATCAAATTACATACTTCCAATATACAGTGGCACAAAATATACATTGCCTTTCCTGAAAGGAGAAAGCAGAGCATAAGAAGACAAAAACCCAGGAGGGAAAACTCCAAATCCTGTAGCTCTGTGTCTTTATGTCAGAGGGCTTTGATGGTTCTGCTATTCCAGCCTCAAGTCCCAAAGTCTTGCACATTTGCCAAAAAAACAAAAGATAGCACAGTCTGGTCTATCACAGTGATAGTCCACTCCCTGGCATCAACCTCGGGATTAGTTAGTATTCTACTAATGTGATAAAACACCGTGACCAAAGCAACTTATAAAAGATAGTTTAGTGGGCTTATACTTGCAGAGAGTTCACATCTTGATCCACAAGCAGAAGGCACAGAGGACTGTGGAGATGACATCAGCTTTATCCAAGCCCCTCCTGCAGTGACACACCCCTTCCAACAAGGCCGCATCTCCTAATCCTTCCCAAACAGTATTCAAACACATGAGCCTATAGGGGCCATTCTCATTCAAACCATTACATTCACCATAGTAAGTGAATTTCGAATGCCATGGCCCCTGGAGGAAACAAAGTCAAACACAGACATCTACTGCAATCAATCCTGTACCTACACATGTAGCCATGTCATGTGAATATAAATCTACATGGACTTGGATGTGAACATAATTGCCCCACATTGGAAGCAACCAAGACATAAGCCAGAAAGTGAACAGATAAACAGTGGAAAATAAAAAGAAATAAGCCGTCATGAAGAAATGGTACTGAGAAACTTCACTGTCTGTTTCTAAATAGAAGTGACTAGGTCCTGTCTAAACAATAAGGACAGCAGACAGATCACATGGACAGGTGCAGCACTGGGGACATGAGGCTGTGAAGCCATGATGTATGATGTCAGAAGGATGAAAACCATCACCATGCATTTCTAAGGACCTAACATTGAATAAGGCTCCAGTGACCATGGGGTGTTTGATGGCAACACCCCCGCATCACTGGTCAATGTGACTACCCAGCATGTCAAGGCACATGTTACCTCTGGGAACATGGAAGGCAGACAGCAGTGAGAAGGCTTGTGATGGTTCTGTTCTCTGGGCAACCTGTCTAGAAAGCTCAAGCTGCATGCAAAATGAAATATATAGGATAAATATTTCTGTCTACACCTAAAGGGGAGTGCCACTCAAGTTTGGACAGAGGAACCACTGGTTTCCTGCCACCATTTGTGTGTATGTGTGCACATGTATGCATGATTGTGCGTGCACATGCATGTATGTGTATGTATGTGTGTGTTTGTATGTGTGCGTATGTATATGTGTGTTTGTGTATGTCTGCATATCTGTGTTTGTGTTTGTATGTATACATGTACATGTGTGCGTATGTATATATGTGTTTGTGTATGTCTGCATATCTGTGTTTGTGTTTGTATGTATACATGTACATGTGTGCATATGTGTTTGTGTTTGTGTGTGTGTGCGTGTGTGTGTTTGTGTGTGTGTTCCTCTCTTTTTCCCCAAATGATTAATTTTGATTCAGTCACATATAAAAGTGGTGGAAATTGTGACCAGATATTCTGGGAAACCCACAGGCTTTCAGTGTTCCATGGGGTGTCTGTGGAATGTCAATGTGGATTTAGAAATTGACAAAGCACAAACAGGAAATAAAAGGTACTGATTTTTAAACAACAAGGCAATACAAGAAACACAGATAACTATCTTAAGTAGTTTATTAATTAACTTTTGCTTCAACTCATAATTTCATTTCGTGTGTAACTTGATAGGAGCAATGTGATACTGCAGAAATTAAAGGGGTAGCCTTAGATATCATAAAATATGTCAAGATTTTTTGAGGAAAATATAACTATTTAAAAATAGCTAAATTAGAAAAAAAACTTAAACAAGTAAAGTGTCCCCATGCAAGCAAGAATTCTAAAGAAAACACTCTTTTTTTTAGTTTTAGAAATTGATTCTAAAATAGAGTATCATATTTTTTCTTCAGTCACAGTCATGACAAAACAGGAGGAAAAATAAGTTTCCAAGCAAAAGAGAAAATGCCTTTCAGTGGAGAGGTTTGGAGAGCTTACTTCTCGAGATGAGCTCAGAAGGTCTGAGCAGGAAACCAGCAATGAGAGGTAGAGAATGCCTCCATCCGGGACTCCCTCATGATGTCCCAAGTCTCCTCCCAGAATACTTCTCTCAGCAGCGCCTCTCTGAGGGTGACTGGACATGCCACACTGGCTCTGATTTGTGTGACAAAATGTTAATAACATACAACGCTCTCTAGCTTAGCTAAAAAGCCTCAGTTTACAATGCATTAATATGTGGGCATAGTCATGCATGAGTGCAGAAATTAAAGGCGCATCACCCACTGAAAGGACATGTCACAAAGCTGTAAGTGCTTCCTTCACTGTGCAAGTGCACACAGGAGACACTGGGAGCCTGGGCCACACCAGTGGGCACAGCGGCAGCTCATAGAGGAGGACTTGCCCTGGAGACAAGGGGACTTTGGAAAGAAACATCCTTCTGGCTGAAGTGCCAAACACACATGCTACTGTGGTCTCCCAAAACACATGCATGCTGGTCCTCAAAATTAGTTGAATTTCATCAAGTATTGTTGGTGAAAATTAATCTCTTTATACATAGTACCTGTGGCTGGGAAACCAGGGATAACTTGGGGGTAACTAGTGTTTGCTATATAAAATGGAAACCCTCACTCCTACTCAGGGGACATTTCAGAAGTGAACACTTGGACCTTAGGATGGCATGTGGGCAACAGCAAGAACTAGGACACCACTCAGTCCCATCTCTACATCAGACTTCTGCTCAAGTCCAGGACACCCTGTTAGAAATTATTCTGGTGTGGACCCCCCCAATTCATACACTGAAGTTTTGTATATGAAGCTTGGGGGACTATGTGAGGCTTTGGAGACCAGACACTTCAATTAAGAATTAAGTGAGTTTCTCATGTGTCCTGACTGAGGACGGAAAGAGAGACACCTGGGATGCTCAGAGGAAAGTCCCCGTGAGGTAGCAGAGCGGCTGCAAGTCAAAGAGAATCTACAAGGGAAGACAACTCCTCCAGCTCCTTGCCCTAGGCTCAGCCCTAGCTCGGGGTGTATGAGGACTCCCCACTCTTTGATCTCGGGGGCTGGGGGTGTCTATGGAATCTTATCAGAGCAACCAAGGCAAAATAATACCCAATAGTAAAATTTGCTTCTGAAGAGAGCTCAAGGAAGTTTCCCCTAAACCCTTAAGGCCAGCAAAGGCTAAACAGAGGGTTGTGAACATCATGGTGGCCTCCTTTCTAGGCAGCATTGTCAGATCAAGTCAGATAGCAGAGTGAATGAGAAATTCACTGAGCAAGAGTACTCTTCAATGGGAGGACATCTCATTCAGGACTTAGGTTTGTAAATGGCACGGTTATCATCCCTTCCATTCACAAGTGCTGCTGACACAACTTTCAGTCCTTTACAATAAAGGAGCAAGCTGACAAGTGGATCAATCCCACATTCTACTCCCAAGGGTCAACTCAACCTCATCGAAGAAGAGGCTGCACAAGACATGATTCTATTAAGCTGAGACCCGCTGCCCTCAGGAGCACAAAGGCTCCTGAAGCAACAGCAGCTCCACCAATCCCTGTTCAAGGACCCCAGTGACTGACACTGACCACCATGGAGGACAGAGCTAGGCAAGCGTTCTGCAGAAGGAGATTTGGCAAGAAATGAAAGAAAAACCAAATGACCAGGATCCATCCAAAGGAAAACACCAGGCATCAAAGGACACTATCAAGAAAACATGAAGGCAGATCACAGAATAGGGTGACATGTCTGGCTATCCTGTGTCAAAGACTCATACCCAGAATGCCTCAGAAGCCTTATTCTCAGAGCTTTCCTGAGAGTAGAGTTATGTTCATATCTAGTGAGATTATCAGAGCATTCAAATATATTCAGAACTTCACACCAGTAATCGTGAGTTTGTGTTCTTAGTGGCTCATAAATTTCATCATTAACTTCCAACACACTGAGGAAAAGCTTAAAATGTATCATCAGGATGACCTCAGAGGCAGCAACACAAGAGCTAAGAGCTCATGTCTTTCCCTGGGGCCACCTGCAAGAGTAGAGTAGGTGAGCAGGCTCTAGAAGCCTCCACCAGCATCTACAGAAGGTGCATGAGCAGCTGCAAGTGCAAAAGATGAACTCTGACCTCCTCAGCACTATGAGGACCTTCCTAGCTGGTGCTCTGCCTTAACAAGAGCATCAGGAACTGGGCAGATAGACAGCTGACTCCCTACAATCTAGAGTCCAAGATCAGAATAGATAGACTCCATATCTGGTCAGAGTCCATCTTCTCCTTCACACATGGTGCCTTCCATATGTTCCTGAGATAGTGGAACAGAGAGAGCCTGCTGTGGGAATGCCTTCAGCCAATAGCCTTTAAGATACTGGCCCACTTTGGAGTGGTCTCGTGTACTACAAGTGCAGATAAAAAGAAAAATGTGTGTGGTTGTTTTTTCTGCTGGATTCAGTTCCAGTTCCCAGAGCACTCAGAGGACTGTGGGTGGCTACCCTTACTGTGAGTTTATCTCCAAATAAATAAACCTTTGTTATACTCCATTCTGGGCTCCTGTGGAACTCTTTGATACTACTACAGGGACCCCCTTATGCCTTTCCATAAGAGTTCTAATACTACCATAAATCCCTACCTAAAGATCTAAGCCCCTTCCTAGTGGCCCCCATCCTAGCACCATCACCTTGGTGATGTGAATTTGAGTGATTCATTCAGATGGTTCTATACAAGAACATGATCATAGCTCTTATACAGTGTTTATGTAGGACAAAGTGGAAGATGGCATTGTGAGGACAAGAAAGGGTTAGGAAAATGTTCTGTCTGAAACAAAAAGATGTCTTTGAATAAATAATGATTTAGCCTATGTTTGGTTATACACATCCATGTGTATGCACAACCACCATGTGATTCTTGGAAATAAATCAACTTCCTTAGCAAGCATCCTATCATGTTTTGGGTATTTATGTATATAGGTGTATGATTTGTATATGTGTATACATGTACATTCATGTATGTGAATATGGTCATGTATGACCCGGCATTTGTGCAAAGGTCAGAAAACAACCATGGGTACTGGCCCTCAATGGTGCTTAGCTTGAGACAGGCTGCCTTTGTTGTTTTTTCACTCTCTGCAGAGTCTAACCGGGCAGGGAACTCCTGTCTCAATTTCCCACTTCCCTGTAGGGGCACTGGAATTACAGATTCTCACACTACATATCTGGCTTTTACATGGGTTCTGGGGAGTTTGTAATCCAGTCCTCATGTATGTACATCAAATACTTCTAACCACTTTCTGTTTGCAAAAATGTGTAGGATGGTCAGCCTGTTGTGACTGTACTGATGCCTCATGCTTGGCACGCACGTCAAATCAGACAGTGGTTTACATGTGATAAGGAAAGACACTTCACTCTGCAGGGAACCTGGGCTTGGAGAAATAGTTGGGACTGATCATAACATTCTCCACTGTCCACCCAAAAGAGTTTTAGCATCCCGCAGTGAAGGAGAAAAGCGGCTGCATACGCAAGGACACTGACTTAGAGTGAGCTGACCTTTCAGGTGAAGGCATGGCAGCTAACTTCAGCTCAACTGTGTGGTCCTTTCCCAAAGCAGCCTCCCTTGTTGACGGGTCAGACGCATTCTCCAACTCGTGGTGAAATCTCCTCTGTGAAGCTCTGTTCTCAAGCATGAAATGCACTCTCGGCCCTTCACACAGCCTGTGTGATGAAGGATGGCCTCGCTGAGCTCATGGCTCCAGGTAAATCCTTAGTGCGTTTATCAGAGCACTTTTCACCCTGCCGTTGTAACCCCCAGCATCTGAATCAGCCACCTCATCACATGAAAACCCAAAGCATTCTCAGAAAAGCCGTGGTCCCTGCCATATGCCAAGCTGGGCACTGAGCTGTGACACACACACAGCTGGATGTCACTTCCCTTCCTACTTGCTGATTGGGTACCCATGATCCAACAGGACTGAGAACTAGTGCTTCCCTACGGGGTAAACCTCATCACCCCCTCAAGAGGCCAAATTCTCTGTCAGGATCCCATGGTGAGAGGCAGCCTTAACCTGGAGCCTCTCCCTCTCTGTGCTTCCCAAGGCCTGGAGCACCCTAAGCCACAGTAGCCCCAATGCCCGTTAGGTGACTGGCTCCATTGGCCTGGTGCTGCCCATAGAAGGAGCACACTTCCTTGGGCTGTTCAGTCCACAAGCTCCAGGTGCATCTGAAAAAGTCTGTTTTCTGGTCTGTGAGACTTCATCATGCTCCTCTGCCTCTTCAGATGCTTGCCACTCTTCCGGGTTTGATGTGGAGGACTACGGGGCCTGGCTAGCAGGGTCAGCCCTGAGGAGACTGCCTCTTTTCGGTTGTCACACTCAAACCGCTTCCTGTGTCCAGCAGGCTTCTACCAGACCCGCCAGAGCACAATCCCTGTACTCTCCCCCAACCACAGCCAGGAAGCAGCGAAACACCAGCAGGTTATGCATGTTTAATTCAGGCTCATTCTGCACAGCCCAGTCTCCACGGGAGACTCCCGCTGCACCTAGTGATTCGGTGGCAAATTGAATTTCAGAGATAAAAGTCAAACGTACCTCTCTCCACAGAGCTGCATTGGCATGTTTCCAACCACCCTACTCAGTACTCACTCAATTTCACCAGCTTTATTTCTTTTCTTTCTGAACTTTGAATGTTCTATTCATTTACAGTTTGATTGAACATTGAAATCTGAGAATTAAGCATGTTTTAAATTAACACACCCCTGTATAGCTAGGGAAATTAAATCAACTCAGTCATGTACATTTTAAAGCAGGATAATGAACACTTTAAAATCATGCATGGTTATAGCCACACTTAATCAGAATTATGTAATTTATAGATTTTGATCTCTTCAAATGACCAAAGCTTTATAACTTAAGGGTCTAAATGGTGTTTTGATGGTTTTATAATGTTGCTTTTGAAAAAACAAAAGGAGAGGGAAAAACCTAAAAGTTACAACAGAAATGTAATTCATATTATTTTCCCCTAGGGAATGCAATTCAGCTTGATTTAAAGCAAAATTAAAAGATAATTATCTTTTGGCATTAACTTTAATATGCGCAATGAAGCAAAAGTTATCAATCCCGAATAAAGCAGAAAATATTCCCACTGACGGGTCGCATAAAACCACAGGACATGGTGACCATCAAGGATGTCCTGTTGGACAGGAGCCATAGAAGTGTTTAACTGCTGAGGCGGGACAGAGGAGGGGGGCGGGAGGTGTCTGAAGATGACACAACCCAGGCCTCTATGTTTGCTCCAACTTGTGTAAAACTCAGAAAGACCAGAAAGGTGGGTGAGGCCTGAAGGAGATGGAGCGACTAGCCTGTGTCCAGCAGGCCGCAGGCAAGACTGA
>LOEQ01002426.1:24060-35582 GCA_001685075.1 Bramus lutescens | reverse complement strand
GCAGCGGAATCCCCTGGAGCTCTGCAGAGGCTCGGCCTTGAACTCCAGAGCTGCTGGAAGAGCCAGGGAGGGAGAGGGAAAAAAAAAAGAGATACTCAACATCTTCCATCCTGCATTTAAAACATAAACAAGTGTGGTGATGTTTCATTTGTATTTTAATAAATAAAGCCTGCCTGAAGATCAGAGAGTAAAACAGCCCCTCTGGTCAGCCTTACAGACCAGGCAGTGGTGGCACACACCTTTGATCCCAGGAGCCACACTAGTTTGCCATAGAAGCCGGGAGGTGCATGCCTTTAATCCCAGGGGTGCATGCCTTTAATCCCAGCACTAGAGAAGATTATAAAAGGTGAGTAGACAACTCTCAAATACAGTCTCATTCTGAGATTCCTGGAGACAGGATCGCCATTTCAGACTGAGGTCCAGGTAAGAGCCAGTGGCTGGCTGTTTTGCTTTTCTGACCTTCAGGTTGAACCCCAATTTCCATCTCTGGGTTTTTATTAATCGTGCTACAGACAAGGCGGTGAGATAACCAGCACCCAGATACTCCGCCACCACGATCAGGAAGGAGGTCCAGCTGCAAATATAGGAGCTGTAGCCAGAAGCCTTTCAGTGGTACAGGAGAAGCTGGTCCTTGGCCGGTACTCAGTGCTGCCTGCAGACAGCTGGAACTAAAGCCACAGCATCCTGGCCTGGGAGGAGTGACTTGAGGAGATTAGCCAGTCACAAGGAGCCACAGCCCTCAGAACCCACCCCTGAGTTAGTAGCTGGTGACCATGGACAATCTGTCCACCACAGATCATCTACCACAGGCTTTGGCGGTAGCCTTTCAGGGCTTCCTGGAGGTAGGATACACAGAGAGTTCTCTTCCTGTGGCCAGGCTACTCTGTGTAACAGAGCCTTCGTAAGGAGCCTCGAATGAACCTCCTGACAGAGAGAGGAGTCCGGCCATCTCTCTTCTCTCACAGCTAGCAAAGGGGACAACTGTGGATAATGTACCCCATGAACTCCATGCTGACCCTGGTAAGTACCACTGGGGTGACTGACCTGAAGTCCACGTGGCTCCCACTTGGCCTGGAAGTATCCTCTGAAATATTTCAGTGTCTAAGTAGGAGTAAGGAAAGTGAAAGATAGCTGCAGCAACCCCAGCTGATGTGGAGTTTCCTCTTGGCTCCTGCAGTCCTGAACAAACAAGATCATCTGTGGGGGTCATGGGCTCAAGCCAGAGTCCACTGCAGTGGGTCCCTTTGAGGTCTATAGGTGTTCATCTAGATGGGGGCAGCTATAGCTGCCATAGACACAAAACCGCCGCCCATTACCTTGAGGTTTTTGAACTCTAGGTAGAACGGCAAGGCTCAGAATAAACACCAGCACCTCTGCCTCCTTCCAGAGGTAAACTCAGCCTCACCTTTCTCCAGCCATAGTCTCTGGGAAAAAGCCTGTGCCCTGCTGCCCTGCCCAGGGTTCAGGCCTGAGAAGTGAAGGTGTCTCAGGAGGTCTCTGCCAGCCTGAATCCAGTCTGGCCCATTTTGAAATGATTCTGTCCTTGGCCACAGAACCGAATCTGTCAACCCCCACAGGCAATGGACAGGTTACATCACCTTTGACCATGATCAGATGAGGAGGGGGTAGAGGCAAGGATTCCCTCCTGGGGCTCACGGCCTGGGAGCTCTGATCTAGACTGCGTAGATGCAGAAGACAGCTGCAATCAGTCTCTCTCAGGCTTTGGATGGCGATCTCTACAGGACATTTCTTGTCTTAAATTGGCAGTCAACCATTTACGAGATGCCCTGGCTGGATGCTGATGGCTGTTCTAACTCACACTGGCTAAAAGAGACTGAGGAAGGAAATGTTCAGGATGAGAAGGCGGGAACTCAGTGGAGCTGTGCTGAGTGACTGCGCCTGGAGTCCATCTCGGGAGAGAAAAACTGGCAGGTTGACCTGCAGCTGTCCAATGAAGTCCTCACAAAGAACTTGCAAAATTCCAGAGAGCACTTGTGCCCAGAAAGCAGGTGCTGACAAAGAAGCCCTGCCCTGGCAGAGCCTGCGGATCCTTTCAAAGGCTTCCCAAGAAGTAACAGGCCTTCTCACCTGGGCAAACATCCTTGTGACTTCTCCCAGCTACAGCTCAGGCACCAGGAGCTGAGGGGGCAGAACAGTGAGTTTGCTCCATGTGTAAGTTGGATTCTGATCGTCAGAGGGCTCTGCTGACCTGAGGCAAGCCGTATGCAGCCTCCCAGCCACCCCTTCCCTAGGGGCACTTGCCCTTCTGCCAAAGCGTTTCCATGGGCATTTCTTGAGTTCACACTCTACTCCGTACTCCATACGTGCCCCATGGCAAAACGTCTCCAGGTAATCATTCATTTGTAGACATTGAGAGAAGTTTAGAGCACTGTCAGAGTAAGCATCCAGTTCTTAGTCATTTAGAAAAGATTGTGATCTCTGAAAATAATGTAGAGACAGCAGCCTGGTTCTTGCCCCTCCCCTCCCTTCTTGTAAAAGGCAATGCTTGCTTTGTGGAGGGGAGATGCAGTACCTCAAACACAGTCCAAAAACAATCGTGCTGGAAATGCTCTTCAAGCCGCTCATCCCACTGGAAGATCTCTCTTCCCAGAAGACAGGCAACCAGCCTAACATCACATCTCTATGGTTCTTTTTCCCCCAGGGCAAATCACCTGGTTCAACTGCACTTGCCCCTAAAGGTGCAGACAGATGCTCCTGTTCCCATTGTCATCCCATGACAGACAGGTCCTCTTGGTGTCTTAGACTGTCAAGAGCTCAGGCTTGTCCTCTGGAGTATGCTTCTTACTTAGAATGGGTTATAAAACCTGTCTCAGTTACTCTTCTATTGCTACAACCAAGGCAACTTATAGAAGAAAGCATTTAACTGGGGGCTTGCTTACAGTTCCAGAGGTGAGTAGAGCCCATGACCACCATAGTGGGTAGCATGGCAACAGACAGGTAAATGTGGCGTTGAGAACTCACATGTTGAAACAACATCCTTGAAGCACAGAGAGAGACAACTGGAAGGGTGAGGGCTTCTGAAACCTCAAAGCCCACCCTCAGTGACACACCTTCTCCAACAAAGCCACACCTCTAATCCTTTCCAAGCAGTTCCACCAACTGGGGAAGAAGCATTCAAACAGATGAGCCCACGCAGGCCCGTTCTCATTCAGCTGCAGCAAACCATATACACACCTGTATCCATCACTTACGAGTAACATTTACTTTGTGATACTGTGAACAGGCAATGCCAGAGACAAAAGTTGAGCTTCCCCTTTAGCGTGCTAGACAATTATTTTTAAAGGAACACACAAAGGTTTGGAAAGAACTATATACATGACAGTAAAGAATGTATACTAGATTCATGTGTTTAATAAATATAGAGTTGAGTGAGCGTGAGCACATAATTAAAAGAACCTTACAAAACCTCCTATCCAAAACACTTTGTAATCAATCAATACATATTCCCATGAATAGAAAAATAAATATTTATATACATATATATATATATAGTAAGATGATTCAGATTCAAGAACGGGAGGAAGTGAAGCAACTTCCATTTTATATTGACAAGAAAATTTGAAGAATAATGTACTCTTTAGCAAAAGTCAAGTTAAGAATGTATTCATTCACTTAGTGTACATCCATTGGTTCTCCTACTAGGTGAACCAACCAAGAAGAAAAGGTCCAGCAATCAAAGTATAATGGCACTGAAAATCTCTCTCTCTCTCTCTCTCTCTCTCTCTCTCTCTCTGTGTGTGTATGTGTGTGTGTGTGTGTGTGTGAGAGAGAGAGAGAGATTTACCTATTTGTTTTTTGTATCCTTGCTTGCTTAACAACAAGACAATAGTACCATGAGAGCCCATGGAACACAAGATAATTTAGAAAATAAATATTTCTTATGTACTTACGTAGCTACTATGTGTAAACTTCACAGACTAGATGCCCCTTGTGTTTTCTTTTCAAGAATGGTTCCTGCTGTTACTCTTTACCTGGAAGCCTGTTTGGTTCACACTCACCCTCTCTCATAATACACACCATGGTACCCTACAAATTTTGTAGTAAAATATAATAATTTTAGTATTAACTCATGGAAGAAATGCTAGTTGATGTGTATAGTTTTCATATAAAAGGAAAGCAGTGCATTTCCAGTCTGCCATCTGCTGTAAGAGAGCTTGTAAGAATCGCAAGGAGGTAAATCAGTGTTTAAAATACAGAGTAATAACTCATAAATTAGTGCTCTCATAGTAGCTTTGGCAACCTGGGATAAAAGCCTGGTAGGAAAGCACTCTGCTGCCAGTCTACATTCCAGCCCTTAAACGTTTGATTAAATAAACATCTCTATATAGATGATTGTAAGTAAAGGTGGCTTTTGAAATAGAAATGAAATGCAAACAAATCTCTTCCCATGGTGATAACAATAGCCAGGGCGCAAAAGGCTAAGAGCATTCACAGCTTTGCTGCTAATATTACGTTTAATATCCTATGATACCATGTAGGAGCTGCTTTCTTGACCCTTAGAAAGTAGACGATAACAGTTAAACACACACAAACCCTAATGGCTTCACAACCGATGTCTATAAATCAACTTAATGTCTCTGTCTTGAATTCTACTCATATATAGAAATTTAAAACAAACTATGATAATCTATGCTATTATAGGCAAACTGGACTTTCCTTGGGCATTTTGTTTCAATCCTCAGTTTTTGAGGATTAGTTATAATTGGCCCAACACTTGGCCAATGGTGGCTAAGAGGTGATCCCCTTGTTCTACAAGTCATTGTAAGCTGAAATTCTTCCCAATGCACAATTAAATGCACCTTCAAGTTACACATTCCCAGTGGCTGTGTTTATAATCATCTGTATGTTTCTCAGGTCAAAGTCAGTCATGGCCATATTACCTCTCCCAGGAGAGGCTCTCAAGACCCATAGGTAAATCAATAAGTTGGAAACAATCAATGATTTAATTATTTTCTCATACACTACTTGGTTTCTGTATGAGAGTGTTGAATAGGGAAACTTTTATAAGCATGGGAACAGAATTGAGTAAAGCCATCTTTTGAGGTTATGAGAGAGCCATACGGGTGACTTTTCATGCATTAGGTGGTCTCCTCAGCTTGGCACAGCCTAGAGTCACTGGAGAGGAAAGCCTTGGCTGAGGGATTGCCCAGATCGTATCTGCCTATGGGCATATCTGTGAGGGAGTATCTTGATTGCTAAGTAATGGGGGCCCAGTCTACTGTGGGAGGCACCATTCCTAGGCAGATGATTCAGAACTACATAAAAGCATGCTGAGCATAAATAAGCCTGCCTGCAAGCCAGCAAGCATCATCCCCCATGGTCCTGCCACATTGCTTTGGCTGCAAAATGAGTTCCTTGACCTGAAGCAAGGCTGTGGGAATAGTGAGCAGGCCTGCCTACAAGTTCTTTCTTGAGCTCCCCTTGACTTCCCTCAGTGATGGCCTGTGACACGGAAGTGAAAACTGAATAAACCCTTTCCTACCCTATGCCGTTTTTGGTCAGAGTGTTTTATCACAGCTACAGAAATCGAGCTAAAACAACAGGGAAAGTTGTCTATGGTAATCATTGCTGAGGGGGAAAGTATTTAAAATTTCCTGCCATTTGTGTACTTAAAACTGGCGGTGAAATCTTTGAGTTCAACTCTTACTCCGGCAGTTGAAGAGTCTCCATCAGGGACAAGGTGACGCTCAGCCATTCAGAGCCAGGGCGGGGAGGAAATGGATGGGGAGCTTTGTGGGGTGGTGCCCACTCTTCAGGGGCCCACTTACCATTCCGTGTAAGCCTTCTATTGTACCATGAGGCCCCTTGTCGCACATCTGTGTGGTCCCAGACGGGGTCTCCTGAGGATTTGAGGTTGTACCCCGCCAGATACAGCCTTCCTGACAGCCAGTTCTCCTTACACTGCATATGGAGTCAGGTACATTCTTCCTATTCAGAGCTGTGGTACGCTGAGCTTAGCACTCTACTGTACCAGATTAAAAACGCTCTTTGAAAGGATCACACAGCCCAGACAGCAGCACTCTGTGCCAGGATGCCCTTGGGAGTGCTTGTCTCTCATCCCTGTGAGCAAGGTCAATCCCAGGAAATTCCTGTGGTCACCCTGACCTTCCTTGGCTGCCTATCCACTAACCCAGAGGGCAGATTCAGAATCTACAAAAGGCCAGAGGAAACCAGTGGGACACCCACCCACTGAGCTCCATAAACTCCTGAAACCAGGCAGTGACTAACAAGCTGCGTAGCTTGTCTACAAAATGTCAGAGCAGTTGCTTCTAAAGGTCAGTTTGTCACTGCTGCTCTGTAAGAGGTACAATCCATACATTTGGAGGCTTTTACCTGAAACAGTCCAGAAACTACCTCAAAGAGAGCACTCACCAACAGCCCCCCCCACACACACACACATGCCTGAAAGTACAGCCTACTGCACAGCTGCACAGAACTCCTTCAAAGCATACAAAGGATCTAATAAAAACATTTAAGAAACTTGCAAAGGCAAAACTCCTGAATCAAATACTCCCTTACAGAAAGACACCAGGTCCCAATTTACCTGAGTTTTTATTGGTCTTGTTCTGGCGACTTTTAACTTGCTCAGTCCAGAGCGTGGGATAACGGGATGCAATATCTAGAGAAACAACAAGACAGTGGACAGTTCACCAGGAAGCATGGAGTCCCCAGCTACGGAATCCGGTAGATGCCCTGATCGCCCCCACTCCCGCTCCCCAGTATAACAAATAAAGGTGTGCTACATCTTTTTAAGACAGCTAAAAATGGCTGAATGCACATGACCAAAAAAAAGAACCACAATAATATAAAATCTTCAGTATATTTTTTTCTTAATCTGAAAGTGTTAACTAAAAGCTGCTTGAATTAAGACAGGTTCTAAGGGTTACAAAACACTCCAGTGTGAGCTGGGAGTATAGCTCAGTGGTGTGGTAATTTGCCCAGCACGCAGGAGGCCCTAGGTTTGATCCTCAGCACCACTGAGTAGGGGATAGAGGGAGGGAGTAAGGAGAGAAGAAGCAACCCAAGGCACAGACACATCCCATGGAGTAACCAAGGTTCTCACATACCTGAATGACTCAACACAAAATAAAATATTTAAAATATAGCTTTCACATAACTCCATTGAGGAAAGTATCCCCTTGATACTGTCTACCAAATGTGATTGACTATGCGTGGCAGGGTCATTATATCGCCTGTATAGTGCTTGGGTTTCAACCCCCTTCCATGTGGGACAGGCAGCCCTGAGTTCTTCTGGCTGCACTGGGGGTGTGCAGGATCGGGGGTTAATGTGGCATAGCCCAGAGTATCTCCAGCACACACTAGCCACTGTTGATGTTTGGAAAGTATGTGGGCTTCTGTACTCCAGTCTTTTGCTGCTTACAATGTGTATTCCTTATACATTTTCCCCAAAACTGGCCACATTTGACCAGAGAACATGACCAATGTCACAGACAATCCATTAAAGGTGAACATCAGAAATCTATCTTTGTCATAGCTGTTGTAAAGACCAGCTATGTAAATAGGGAAATAGCACATGTTATCACACCTCTGAAAAAATTCAAATGCATACATTTCCATTAATACATCTGCTACCAAGGTATTTGCTCTGCAGATCCCCTGTGGCAATATGAAAAATCACCAGGAAAAGCAATGGTGCCTTGTGACGCTGGAAATGGCCACACACAGCCAGCCCACTCTAGATTATTTTGCATCTATATTAAGACAACCTCCTGATTTCTTGACACCCAGTGAACTGATGTCTGCTGTCAAGCAAAGAGCCTGCTTTTCTCCACACTGTATGTGTATGTGCTAGGACTTCTCTCTGGAAGGACCTAGCACATAACATACTGTTATGGTCCTCATTCTTCTCTGTCTCTAGACCTACAGAAGTGGTGTGACATCACTTTGACCTGTTTGCTGACTTTCCCAGTAGCTATCTTTCTGTGTAGAATTTGGGTTGAGGAGTATTTTTGGTTCACATGTGACACCAGGCAGAATCCTTCTGTGTGTGACTAGACTGTGAATAGCATCGTACCCACAGAGACTCCACACCATGTCCCCTACCCTGGCCGCCCTTCCCTGCTCCCTGCCCAGTCCGCCGCACCAGCTCACCTTCTTCATCTCCTTGGGGCTGAGTCTCCAATGCTGGGGCTGCAGCATCATCTGAATTCAGAATGGAAAAGATTTGCAAGGAGACTACAATTATGAGAGTAAGCTAAGTAAGTGTGCATCCAGGCTGGAGCCCAGGACTTGCAAACCACCCTCACAGACCCTCCCAACACAGCCCAGCACATAGCAAACATTGACCTGCCGCCTTCGGGGCTGCTACTCTCAAATGCTACAGGAACCTGAAAACCAAGGCCCACACGGGGGCTCTGGAAGAAATTCTATACCAATTAGTGGCCATTATAGGGCAGTGAGGGGCAAGTGGAAAACTGTGGGCAGGAGGACCTCATTCTAGGAAGGAAAACCTGGTCGGCAAAGGCCACAAGGTGGGGAAGAGGGCAAAGACCCACAGGAGTCACAGTGGGAGCTGAGAGATCATTCCTGGGTGTGTTCCCTTGCAGAGGCTACTTTGGGAGTCACAGTCTGGTCCAGCAAGCCCTCTCTTCGCCTCACTCCAGACACTTAACCCTGGAGTCTGAGAGGGGGCTTAGGAGCAGCATGCATTGGAGGCTGCAGTGTAGGTCAAACTAATGCAGGGGTTGGTGGGAGGGCAGGGTGGGCACCGACAGGAATGGCCCCGTTTCTTGGAGGATAATCATCACAGAATGTATTAAGCACCTCCTTGTGGATGCCCTGTGAGGTTCAGGGTCAGAGCACCCGACACAGCAGTGACTGGGCACTTGGTCTCTCCAACTCTCTCCCCACTGCTTTCATTCAAGTCTGGCCCAGTCATTTCGGAAGCAGTGTATAAGACAAGGGCTGGACATGGGGCTCATCCAACTGTGACCCCACTGTATCCTTCATCTGTCTAGAAGCCCCACACGAGGCTTTTAGGGGAACAAAGGAGAATCTCTTGAAAATAAAATGACTGCCCAAACATCAAAACTGCAATATGACTTCTATGGAACACGCAAGCCTAGGGTTGGCTGTGACAACATGCGGGGAGTTTGCTGTTCAACTGTTTTGTTTTCTAAGAAAACAAAATGAATGAATTAAATGAACAATGCATTTAAACCAAATTTAATATGCTCAGTATCTTAAAAGATCATAGGAGAAGTCTATGTGTAAGTTTCCTGGGGATTTGGCCAAAACATTCTTCTTGGTGTAATTGTTGAGGAGCAGGTCACCCTGGTGAGCCATTCTCAAAGCCACAGGGTTCCTGGTGGCTGAATGCAGGCCCGGCTTCCCAGAGTGAGGTGGGCATGCTTGATGTCCAGCCTAAAGGTGGAGCTGTGCCCAGGTCTTGTCCAACCAGCTCAGACCCCTGTGTGGGCTGCCCTCCACCCAGCTCCCCACCTGCCCTTGGGATGCTGTGTTTTGGTACCCGATGACCATTGAACGCTTTAACTCAACCTAAACAGAGGGACAGTTTACAAAGTGGGGACGCTGTACTTTCCCTCCACATTTCTGTTCTGTTTCTTTTCTCTCTGTTTGGTTAACATGTTCTTGAGCGCGTGCACGCGGGCAGGCGCATGCGCAGAGAGCAATGGCGGTCCATTCAGGGGCCTGTTTCTTTCTTGAGATGCTTACAGGCAGTAGAATCATCTACCGCTCCCTCCTCTTAGAATTGGGCTAATTTTCTACTAACAAACTGTCACTTCTTTTCCTAAAACCCAGCACTAGGAGCAACCGTCATCACTTGTGCACCCGTCTTTCTACTAAAGGCAAACCGTGCCCTCTCATGCCCTCCGCTCCAGCTGGAAGTGGCACAGCTTCCACCGGAGACTTCGTCATGGCTCTCCCAGCAAGTGAATTCTGTACCGCACCTTCCCGTATGNGTTCTCTAGACTGAATGATCTATGACCGTGCCTGCTTCAGACTCCTCGGAGCACAACTCAAGCCTCTGAGGATGCTCCAGTCCTCTTACTGACTGCCTCGGGCCTCGGGCCTCTCTGCGTCTGCCCCGGGTCTCTCTGCATCTATTCCAGGCCTCTCTGCGTCTACCCCGGGTCTCTCTGCATCTATTCCAGGCCTCTCTGCGTCTGCCCCCGGTCTCTCTGCGTCTGACTCTGTACACCTGGCCTCTCTGTACTTATTCCATGCTTGTATCTTAACACTGTGAAGATCTTTCTTCCAGAGCAGGAAGCCCAGCAACTGGCTAAGACTTTCAGTTTATGCCTCGGGAAAACTTTGTCCTGTCTTAATCTCGCTTCTCTTTGTCAGGTTTATTATACTATAACCCACGGCAGAACGAAGAGAAATACCTACAGTTATGCAAAAAAAAAAAATTTCATCTTGAAAACCTCCTGACTTCAAAGACTTAAAGCAGAATGTATGTCCCAGGGAGTGGAGTGGGGGACACCGAGGAAGATCAAGGAACAAAGGGACAGATCTTCCCAAGCTGTCTCAGAAGAGTGCCTGCCGTGGAGAAAGCTGTCACCTGCTCACAGACACCAGCATTGTCCTCATTAATTTCTATGACTTGGAATGTGTGAGGAGTCAAAATAATGAACCTCTACTCTCTTGCTAGGTGCCTCTCTTAATGTCCCCTGAATCACTCAACACACCTACAATAGAACTCAGTACACCTGCAGGGACCCTGACATACCCACAGTATTGTCTGACACACCTGCAGTTGAGCAGGACACACTCAGAGCCGAATGTAGTTCACTGACAGCTCAACCTGACACATCTCCACTGGTCCTCATAGACCTGTAGTGTTCCCTGACACACCAGGGTAGAAGGCAATATTCCTGCCTACAGCTGAACCTGCCACAACCACAGTGTTACCTGACACACCACAGCTGTCTTCGAGTACTGCAGTTACTATCTGTTACACCTAAAGCTGAACGCAACATATCCACAATAGTCCTGAGCCCCTTTGGGGGGGTCCACACCAAACTGTACCAACACCCCTGAGTGCTGCCTGACCCACAGGAGACTAGCAAAGGCGGGACTGGATCCATGCTGCTGGCAGATCTGGGTAGCAGGTTCCAATATAGCTCATCTTTAAACTTGAGGATCATTTAAAGGCACAATCAGACGAAGTCTTATATACCATCATGCAAATTCATTTCAAGATAGGTACCTGCTTTTCCTGTGCCTTCCCGCTGGGGCAACTTCTCATTTATTGACCCTAAGAGAGGAAAATAAAGAATGGAATTAGAATGGCCTGCCAAATGGTTTTCATCAACTGAGGAAAGCAGCTCCTTCATTCCATTTTGATGGAATGCTCAAAGTGCATTCTCGTGTTCTAGTTAAACTACACATGCCACCTGGCACCTGGCGGGGACTGTCACCCAAAGTGGTAGCCCTGACAGCATAGGAGAGACCCCATTTCTGAAGGGCTGCAGCTAAGTGTGGAAGACCTTCACATAAGGCTATATATGCCCCCC
>LOEQ01002426.1:0-12307 GCA_001685075.1 Bramus lutescens | reverse complement strand
GAGAGAGAGAGAGAGAGAGAGAGAGAGAGAGAGAGAGAGACAGAGCGTGAGTGTGAGGGGTACAAAGTATATGTGTGCATGAGAGAGAACATGTGTGAGACAGACAGAGACAGAGGTTGTAGGGGCACCTGAGCATGTGAAGGTCATAGGTGACATTCCATGTCCTTCCAGCACTCCTCCTTTGAAACAGGGTTTCTCATCAAACCTGGCGCTTACCCACTTGACTAGGCTGCCTGGCGAGGAAGCTCCAGGGATCCCCCTGTCTCTGCCTCTCCAAAGCAGGGATCATAAGCATACGTGGTTATTTTCAGCTTTTTATGTGGGTAGTGGGAATTGAACTCAGATCTTCGTGAGTGTAAGGTATCCCTTTACTGAGTGCACCATCTCTTTGAGCCAGCCCTTGGTTTCAATGCACCACAAAACCTGTGACCTCGAAGGGTCAGATACCTACCAGTCGCTGACGGCCAAGGCCACCTGCCCGCCATGCCTCCCTCCAGACATTTGCTGTCAAGTCTGTTCAACATCTCCATCAGGGAGACCCATCCTCCCATGGCAGGGTCTGTGGGGGATTTGCAGCCCGAAATGGAGACATAGTATTGTGGTATTTCAGTCCGTTTAGCCAAGGACTTGGGGCAGCAAGCTCGGGGAGTGGTCTCGTCTGCTATGGGACAACTGACAGGCTGAGAAGGGTCTCTTGCTCCAGGAGCAGAGCAGGCAGCTTGTGTTGACGCTCCATCCCCTTGGGGCAGCGTCTAACCTGTCCTGCATAGAGAGTGTTTAACCTATTACACAACTAAATCAATTCTTTAGAACCTCTCCCAGACTCTCATGGGGTCACACTATAATCTTGTATTCTTCCCCCTGGCTCTAAACTATTATGCCCTGATGTTCCCAGCCACACAGAAATCAAACTCTTACACACCTTGAACATTTTATTTTTTCCAAACCTAAATTTTGAGTCGCTTTTGGAAGAACAGAATAGAAATATTCTTTTAGCAGAATTTTATTCACTGCTGTTTAGTTTTTCTTACTGTTTTTATTCATTACACTTATACAGATTCTTTAGACAATAAAAAACTCTCCTGTCCAGGGCCCTTGCTGAGATAGTTTACCCAGGGCCTTTAGTTTCTGTCTGAATCTTAAATCCTCAAAACCTAAGCAAAATAAATATTATCATGGTACCAGTGAACGGCACATAAAATCTCTCCCCTCAGCCATTTTCCAGTTCAGGTCAGTAGCATTTATTGCATTCTTGATGGTGTTTGACCATGACACTCTGCCACCTCCATCCTCTCCAGCTTTGGGATGGGACTGCCACCCTGGGAAGACTTCTGTGTGCAGTACACAGACACCTTCCGTGCCAGCCCCTTTCCTCATCCATAGACTTGCCTAGTCTGGACATTGTATATGGAGAACCACATGTCTATACTCTCTCACAGCAAACCCCAGCTTCACCTACATATTCGCTCATATTTATCTCTTCTCTCCTTTTAAATGGCCCTGGCCATCTTAGCAAACACAACTCTTGGTACCTTTTAAAACTATGGATAATTTCTATGTCATAGGAAAATTCAATTTAACTAGAAATTCCACTTTCAATATTCTCACTAGGGCTGGAGGGATGACTTAGCAGTTAAGAGCACTGGCTGCTCTTCCAGAGGGCCCAAGATCATTTCTTTGGGCAGCTCACAGCCTACACTGGGCAGCTCACAACCACGTGTAGCTCCAGCTCCAGGGGATCCAATGGCCTCCTTTGACTTCTACTGATACACACACACACACACACACACATGACAGAGCATATATTCACACAGACACACAGACACAAATATATTCACACAGACACATGCACAAAAGAAAATTTCAATTCAATAAATGTATTAATAATTTAATCACCTAATTGTATGTAATTTACTTTTCACTATAACAGAGAAAATAACTTTGGTGCAAATTTAATTAGATATTTTGACACCTTTTGCTTTGACCTAAAAGAACCAAGACTTTACAAATAAAACAGCCAGGCACCACTAACAATATCCAAATGGAAGTTTTTGGTAAATGGTTAATACCAATACATTTTGGAAACAACTTTTTCTCCCAGTCTCAATTGAAGAGTAAAATAGATCCCAGGCAGTCACATGATTGTTGGCGTATACATTTTTATTAGCCCGGAAACTGGCTCTTGCTTTGAAGAAGCTATGGACAAAGGGTTGCTGTGGTTATTTCTGCTATTTTTTTTAAAAAATCAGAAGCAAATAATTTCCCTTCTTGCTGAAACCACCCAAACAATAACCAAGCAATGATGGCTTCTACCGAGAAATCTTGGTGAGAAGGGTCTCAGACGAGCAGTCAGGGTACCTTTTCAGGAAGCTTGTGTGAAGAGGCAGCTCAGGGTCTCTGGGCACAGTGGGTGCCTCCTTCAGGAGGGACCCCTGTTGGGGAGCATGTGAAGACCAACAACCCCAGGTCTCTGCTCATGCCTGCCCATGCTGAGATGTTGTGTGCCAAACTACAGACAGTGCCTCTGTCTTTGCTCTTTCTATCGCTGTGATCAGCACCATGAGCAGGAGTAACTTGGAAAGCAAAGGGTTTCTTTGGATTAAACTTCCATGTTACTGCCCATCTTTGGGGGAAGCCAGGGCAGGAACTCAAGCAGGAACCTGGGGGGAAAAAACCCAAGCAGAGGCCATGGAGGAATGCTGCTTACTGGTTTGCTCCACATGGCTTGCTTGACCAGCTTTCTTAGAGAACCCAGAACTACCTGAGAACTACCTGCCCAGGGGTGGCCCCACCCATTATGGGTTGGACCTTCAGACAGCAATTATTAATCAAGAAAATGTCCTCACAGGCTTGCCTACAGGCAATCTTATGGAGACATTTTCTCAACTAAGGTTCTTCTTCCCAGATAATTCCGGCTTGTGTTAAACTGACAACAATAACAAAAACAGGACAACCTCTAACAAGTGTCTTGTGAGGCGCCAGCTCCTCTTGGAGGTGGGTAAATGCCTTGGTGCCTTCTAGCATGGTACAGAGACCAGACTTGGAACTAGCGTGGCAGATGAGGACACAGGTCTGAGTCTATGGGCCACTCAGTTGCCATAGTTACTGCAATGACTGGCCATGTGAACTCTCTAGGGTCAGGAACAGTTTCCAGTGCTCTTCCCTGTGGCTCTGTGTAGTGGCCACAGAAATGACAGACGAGGACAGCCTGCCACAAATAAAAGCAAACATTGTGTTCCTACGCTGTAATACTTAAACTTTTCCCACTTGCAATTTAAGGCCAGACTGAAAAAAAAAAGAAAAGATAAGAAAAAAGAAAAGACAATACTACTGTGACCCTTGGTTTGGAAGCACACTTCCCATCCGTACAGTGGGGTGCTATGGTGGGAAGCAGAGGCAGATCACTGTCGTCTCTAGCAGCAATCAGCTAAAACAATTTGTCCTGCACCCATGATAGCAGAACAGTTACTCCTTCATGATTACAGAGCTAGAGGAACAGAGAAAAAAATTTCATCCTAGATTCATAAGATAGAACATAAAGACTATAACTGGGAAGCTCCGCCTACAATCAACATTGTGAAGGGACACAAAGGTAAGCAATGAGTCCACCGTGTGGTAAAGGATCTAATACATGTTTCTACAGCGTGTAAACAAGGGGCCTCTGATCATCACTGTCTCTGCCACAAGAAACCACATCACTCCTGGCACATCAAAATGGATGATATGGTCCCGGGTTCTTTAAGGATGACTGCCAACCCTCCAGAGGGAGAGCCTAGCTGAGGCTGTACCCGAAGATTTCTGTGTCCCTGTGGAAGCTGCACCCTGAGATCGCAGTGGAGCAAAGAGGAAAGGCTGTTTCCAGCTAAACGTTCCATGGCTTTTGCTTGTGTTCCTGGCCATGGCTTGGCTGGGAAAGGGACGAAGTTCCTACCGTGACTTCTCAAGTCTACAAAGACAGCAGCAATGGAAGCTAAGCCTGGTGCAGGTGGGGCTGCAGCAAGGGACCAACAGGCAGAGCTAGGGACTCCGAGGGCAGAGCTGATGTCTCAGAAGACTGCATATATCCTTGGGAGCAAAGAAATGAAGGCCAGGTACTGAACAGAGCAGAGCAACAGACTCTCAGGCACACTCAGGAGCAAAGCTAAGCACACCCTCTCTCTCATGCTGCACACACTGCACCCACACTTCGACCTGTGTGCTCACATGTGTACTTGTGTGTACTCACACTTACACCTGTGTGCAGTCACACGCTCACACCTGCACACATGAACATACCTGTGCCCTCACCCCCACACAGAGCTCTTGTGATCAGTTAATTTCCTCAGTGGGATGCAGGTGGGTCCACCCATCATGGCAGCAGCCAGCAGAACTTTCCAGGCTATTCCCATGGGTCAACACAGCCCCACATGAGGCTGTGTGCTTCCCAGCCTGCCTCAGTGTTTCCTTTACCATTAGCACGGGGTGGTCTTCAGAGGTAGGATCATGAATGTGTAGAGAAAAGGGGTAAATGTTGGCGCTTGTGACCCAGTTTCTACATTGCTAGTTGTCCACCAGCAGAAGTGTGTTAGAAAGAGGAAGCCTTCAGGCGGGGAGAACTGTTCATCTGCTCTTACTGCTTGCTTAGGAGGGAGACAGAGTGTTCTCCACACCACTATGGAAGGATCCTTACTCCTGGGCCTCTCAGCTCTGGTTTCTCCGTCTTGGGGGACTCAGAACAGCTGGAGAGCTGAGCTTGGCTGGAGGTTCAAGGATCAGTTTTTAATCTCTGTTAAATAATGATGCTGAGGGTACTGTGACCTGTCCTGACAGTGAGAACTCAGAGCAAGGACGACATTTTATCCCTGTCACAGGATCGTCTGCCCATGGCCAACTGTGAGCCCAGGCCTCTCAGGCCTTCCCAGAGACTGGGGTTATATCTCTGCTATGTCAAGGATCCTGGCACTGATGGGCAGTGGCCACAGGAGGACCAGATTGGCAGGCAAACACCTGTGCCTCCCTCTTACCCCACGTGAGGCCACATCAAGCGCTTGGTCTAGAGACCTTCAAGGGAGCTGTTTTCAGAAATCCATTATATCTTTGTTCCCAGAAACCTCAAAACAACTCCAAGACTTCCTAGCATGTGGCCTTTTCCTCTATTTTCCTCGTTTCTCTCCCCCTTTTTTTATGATTCAGTTCCAGAGATTTTGTTGAAAAGAACAGCAGCCATATTGGTCTCAGATCAAAAGAAAAATATTAATGTGTTTTCTGAGTTCTGAAAACACAAACTCCACAAATTTCTATGAAAACACGAGAAAAATCCATTAGCCTAAACCACTACAATTCCAGCCAGGGTCAATGTCAAATCATGACATGAGACGCGGACAACATTTTAATCCTATTTAATTAAATGTGGAATAAAATATTTTAATTGTTGTTTCCAAACCAGCACATGCAAATGAGACAGTCCCACAAATCTGTCACCCACAAAAATATGTAAAAATGACCTCAAAATACAGATGCCAGCTGTAATGGAATGCTCTACAGCAGGGCCAGCTTCCACACCAGCAGAACATAGGGAAAGGCTGGGTGGAAACTTCGTGAAGGGGCGAAAAGGAAAACTTGATCTCCTGGCTCTTAATCTCGCTCAAGGGAGCCGGGCTCACATAGGTCTTACAGAGTCCACAGCATTGGTTGTCTCTGACAAAGGACAGAAATGATCAGGCCTGATACAACTTACCCTGGGGCAGCCGATGCTGTGCCTGGATCTCAGGCTGTGGGGTCCATTCCCATAAGCCATCTCTCCCTTGGTTGTCATGCAGGTCAGGAGAGGTTACCTACTGGGCTTTAGGGACCAGGTAAGCAACAACTGGTGGTGTAAGCCACCCTAGGCAAAGATGCCAGCCCCTGTGTTAATTCCTTACTCCTGTGTCTTAGGTGAAGAGATAACCCCAGCAGATAAAATTCACTGACCACAGATGGGCACAAGAAAAAGCCTCTGGGGGTCTCACCTGTACCCCAGTGTGCCAGAGGTGTGTGATGGCCACCTGTCTTTAAGAATGCATGTGTGGACAGTACCCTCTACTCCAGCTCTGTGTTTGCCGCCTGGGCTGGCTGCCGCCCCACATAAACACAACTCAGAAAACTGCTGGAGTCTGTGGTATTTTTATTGTAATCCTTTCTAGTTAAGTTAAACTTACTTTGGAGAGGTGTCGCATTTGACTGCCTCTCCACATTATGTTTTTAGAGGTCTCAAGTTTGTGCTATAAAATTTCCCCTGTGAAGGGATGAGAACTCCGCGGAGAAAATTACCCAGGAACAGAGGCTGCCTGTAAACAGTACTGACACGGGACATGCTGAGAGAATATCTTTGTCCACTTCTAGCTGACCACTGTCACAAAGAAATCAAATTGTGACCAAAGCCAGCGACAGCCCAAGTCCCAGGGATACACCTCGCACTGGGGACAGGAGAGCCTCTACTGTCATTTTGCCACCCTTGAGATCATGAGGGGCTTCATACAGCTGTCCTCCCATTACTGGTCCTCGGAAAGCATGGCAGCAGCTGCTCAGTCTGACCACTTCCTTGTGGTCCATCAGCAGGACACCCAACTGGGGTCATCCAAGAGAATGTGGCAGGAAGCAGAAACAAAAGACAGCCAGGCTTTGTGGTGCTACATGACCACCACATCTTCCCACCACGCTCATTTCTGAAGGCTAAGACCTCCTAGGCAATTGCTTCTAGAAGTTTCTCTCAGGGTTACATCCTGCTATTTAAAAGAACTTTTCATGTGTTCCTCTTCCTTCTGTACACATCTCTGAGATAAGTAATTGTCAAAGCATAAAATGACACCTACATTTTCTTGAAATGTATGTTTAGCCCTCGCCGCTCAGACGCTGACAAGGGACGGACATGAAGCCAGGTGTTGTCTGTTGTCAGACCAACTGCCCGCAGCTGCTGGCACAATGCCCGGAGGAAACCCATTAAACCTAAGGACACTGTCAGCTGCACTGTCTTTTCAGGGGTGAGAGAATACCGGGAAGAACGGTCTGGGACTGGAATGCGAAAGTGAACCATACACGGGACTCCTTGAATTTGGAAATATTCCTAAAGTAAACATTTGATCTCTACAGTAAGCAGACTCTGGGGTCCGGATAGGGATACGGCCATAAGAGACATAGTCTTAGCACGGCTCCACAGATTAACATGGAGCACCCTGCCTCTTCCCAGTATCATAGGCACCATCCTGCCATCATGAAACCCAACCACCTCAGGAGAAGGTCTGGGGACAGACTGGGTGGCCTCCATATCTGAACCCAACTGAAGACACAGTCAGAAACTTCTCAGAGCACAGAGGAGGCACTGTGGAGGAAGCACAGATTCCTGGGATGTCCGCCAGTACCACCCCACTCTGAAGGGCCTGCAGGGTAGAGCTGAGTGGAGCCATCAGGAAGGATTCTCTGAGACTGCAGAGCACTGTTCGAGGAGTCTTTTCAGGAAAAAGGAAACAGTAACCCACCAGAGTGATCAATTCTAACCAAATGTCGAGGCCTAGGGCAAAGCTTGGTGTGATAGAAGCAGGCAGGTGTAGTGTTCATTAAAACAGAGCCACCCGTGGCCCTCTGGAACGTGCTGAGAGCATGCATGTGTGAACAAGTACAATGCATGAATCCATGTATATGGCTGCATGCTCATGGGGACATATGATCACATATAAGAAGTATGCATGTGACTGCATGTGTGCTCCACAATGAACAAAAATTAGATTTTTCTCATTCAAGTTTCCTCTGAAGAAGCTAAAGCTAATATTCAGTTTACTACAAGCTAAACATCCGGCAACAAAGGGCAATAATTATGGAGTATGCCATGTCAGGTAGATGAGAGTCAATAAGTTATTGGGGTTTTTTGTTTTGGTTTCCCAATAAACAGGAATGGATGTTTAGGGGTGAATAAAGAATGTCATTTGTGCTGGGCGGTAGTGGTGCATGCCTTTAATCCCAGCACTCGAGAGGCAGAGACAGGAGGATCTCTGAATCTGAGACCAACCTGGTGTAAAGAGTGAGTTGCAGAGCAACCAGGGCTACACACAGAATCCCTCTCAAAAAGAAAACGTGTATTTTCAAATGACACTTACTCTAAGTGTCCTCCTTCCCTCATAACCATATGAAAGGCACACGATCGCCAATGGGTTTTCTGTTTGTTCCTTTTTTGCAGTACTGAGTATTTTTGCTGTGGTATTGGGTTTCTGTCTTCTTTTTGTTTTTATGAAACAGGGTCTCACCGTGCGGCACTATTGGCTTTGAACTCAAGGTGTTCAAGATAAGGATTATAAGCATGAGTCCCCATGACTAACCTCACTTCTAGGCACTGAACCCAGGGCTGTTACTCATGCGAGGTAAGCACACTACCATTCTGCTCCCTCCCAGTCCTCTTCTTTCTTGCCGTGTGATCTTGAGGAAGTCTCACTAAGTAGTCCAGGCAGGCCTCGACCTCAGGATTCTCCTTCCTCAGCTTCCCAAGTACTGGGACTGCAGGTGTGCTCTACCACACCTGATCAAAGTGGAAACATTTGGCCTTGTCAGTAGGAGAGCGCTCTGAGCTATCAGACAGCCTGTCTGCATTATCTGCAACAGCGATGCAGGTCTGCCTACCAGTACCGTGGACTGCGACAGCAAGAGTAAACAGTTTGGCAACTCGGTTAATTGCAGGCAGAGGCATGGCCCTGGTGGCAGTTGGTGTGGTTGGGCTGTTTAGATGGGAGGCTTGTCGGGGTTAATGGCTCATCAACTACATCTTCTCAAGGGCAGTTTAGTCTGTGTGGTCTTGTTTCCAGAGATTCGGAGAAAGTAAATCCCCTTTGAAAGCTCTGTGTGTGCTTGCCACTAAGCTGAACCCTTCATTACTGTGGGAAGCTTTTCCAGGCCTACTCTAAGCTTTAACTCTGGATCTAGCTACTAATCAGAAGGCTGACAAGTCCATGGGTAAAGTCTACTCCAAACTGACTGACGGGGTGTGAACCTCACTCACTAAGAAAGAAGAGCTGGCCGTAATTTTAGAGACACTGTGAGGGAAACACAAATAAACCTGAAGCACGGTGATAAATTTGTTTTATGACAACATGAAACACTTTGGGAGCATTAGACAATTTGTAAAAATGACTGCTTTGTGGCTAGACATAGTCTGGTTGGTAGAGCCCCTACTAGTAGGCAAGAGGTCCTGGTTTTAGCCTCCAGCAGACCATAAACCAGGTGTGGTGGTACCCGTCTTTAACCCCAGTACTCTGGAAGTGGAAGTGCAAGGGTCAGAAGTTCAAGGCCAGCCTTTGCTACATAGTAAATTCCAAGCTAATTTGGGCTACATAAAACTCTCAAAAAATATTATTACTTTGAAATTCATAAAAATTACTCTTAATGTGCTCTGAGAAATAATAACCAATGTGAGACTTTCGAGCTGTTAAGTGTGAGAATGAGTCAGTTATCCATGTCCTCTCTGCGCAGGCCCTCTCTTCTGGCCATGACCATCACGGCTCACCTTTGCAGTTCCCACGGTGGGCGATCTCCAGCTGCGGATCTTTGCACTTGGCTCTCTGGAACTCACATCGAGACAGGAAGGTCCTCCCGTCAGAGGCGCAGAGGGGCTTCTGGGAGGAGCTTGGGCAGTCCAGGCTGCAGTCTCTGTCTTTGTCTTGGTCAACTCTCAAGAACTTGGGGGAGAGAAAGAAGCAAGAGATATTTAAAGAACTCTTCCTGGGCAGAAGACAGTCTGCTCCACAGGAACCCAGAGCAGTCAGAGAACAGATTCCCAAGAAATACGGCCACTCTGTGCTCACACCTGACGGAAACCGCAAGTCAATCTCTTTCAAAAGTGTAAGTTGTCCATGTCACAAGTAGGTGATCGCTGGCCGCAAGTTCATAGCATGGGAAAACGCATGCATCCCTTTATGAGTGGAAGATGCTTCTCCACTCCACTTGCTTCCCCTTGGGAACCTGTAAACAGGGGAAGGAGCTCACCTTCTTTGCCATCATCTTAAGAATCTGTAGATGCTCAAACCCCTAGTGGCCAGCCCCTTAATGCAAACTGCACCCCACAAGAAGCCATCAGCTGTGGAGAGCTGCTCTTTGGCATCCTTATCACAATTTTTAAGAGTCCTCTTCTAGGCTTCCTGACTAGGATGTTACTTTTTTGTGTGGGGGGTAAGGGTTGTCACAGACGGTTTCTATGACTCTTTCTCAACTGTGAGCCTGCAGCCATCGAGGCCACTGCAAAAGTGGCTTCCTCGCCCTTACACGGGATCACTGATTGTGAACTTCCGCATGGTTTCTGGATTCAGCACAGACCATGGACATCCACATTGGACTTGAGTTTTTTTGTTTTATTTTGTTTCTATCTTGTTCTTTTTTTGATGGTGGTGGGGTCACAACGGTGTGCAGAATATACCTGGAAGGACCAGGAAGTAAGTGGGATTGGAATCATTATGTCAAAATCCCAAATAACTAAAAAATATTATGTTGGGATAAAAAGAATCTATAGGTTTCATTGTTACTGCTGTTGTGTATAGCCTCTTTACTAAGTCACTCAGGTCAATGTCTCCTCACACCTCTGGAAGTCATTGAGGTCAGAACTATGTCCTGCAGGAACTGGAAGGTCATTTTTTAACGCATCTCCATTGTCAGAATAGATGTGTGTATACCCCAGTGAACTAGGTTCTTGGTTTTCCTTTTGATTTTTGCTGTTGTTTTCTTGAGACAGTGTGTTATGATTCCCAGGGTGGCCTTGAACTCCTAATTCTCCTACCTCTACCTTCCAGGTTCTGGGATCCCTGGGGTACCATTATGCATGATGTAGTTCCCAAGAGCAGATTTCCCAAGCTATTGGTCTCCTTTCCTCTTTCATGCCCCTGAATCCACTGACTCCTAGGGAAATCTTGATCCAGACACTCTGGCCCTGCCCATTCTCCTTGGATGAGGGATCAAGCACCCTGGACAAGATTCACCTTGCTTCTAGTCTTCGTGACCCTGTCCTGTCGAGGCGCGCATCAAGCCAGATAGAAGAGCAAGCACAGTGACTCCCAAATGACAGAGGAACTAGAAGCCATCACAGATCTGGTCATGACTGCCAGGTATTTCCTGATCTATGGAGAATTTGCAATGCATTGAAAGGAAGAAAGCCTTTTAAGGGGGGAGTGGAGGGAAGAAGGGGAGGGGAGTAAGAAGAGCAGGAGGAGGGAAGAGAAGAGGAGTGTTGGTGTTTTATGCGTGTTCCACACACCTAACTACACAACTCACTTTCTAGGCAGCTGCTCTAGGCAGAGAAGCTCTTTACATCTGCCTCTCTCCTCCCAGCGAGGAGAACTCTTAAGCACTTGTTGTTTTCATCATGGATAACCCAAAGCAACTCAATCTTGTGCTAGAAAAACCATTGAAGAAGGCAATAGGCACATGGGAAAACCCAGGAGGTGCACAGGTTAGAGCAGCCTGAAGGTCCGTATTGAGCTTGCTTTCTTACACAGGTCAGGACCACCTGCCTATGAATGGAGCCGCCCACAGTGGGCTTGGTCCTCCTACATCAATTCATCATCAAAGCACCCCCCCCAGACATGCCCACAGGCCAATCTAATCTAGGGCTTTCTTCTGACTCTATGCTTGGCCAAACTGACATCTGAAACTAATTAGGGCAATGACGCATAGATCACCTGCTCTCGTGAATGTCCAAGTTTAAACTAAAAGGAAAAGATTTAAGCAAAATCAAGCCAGGTAAGAAGCAGGGGTGAACACTCTCCACATCCTAATATAGAAAAATCCCTGCTGCCGCACCGATCAGACCCTCGTCAGTCACGATACGGGGTAGCACGTGGAGCAACAGCATGTCACCACCAACACACACAATGGCTGTAAGATCCCACAAGTTCTTCCCGAACCACAGTCCTCCACAGTGCTTGTGAGTGCTTCTCATGATGTAAAGTCCCAGCTCTGACATCAAGACCCATCTTTCATTTAGATACAGAGCCTTAAACAAGGCACCACCAGGGAACGGGGCTGAAGGAGAGACAGAGCTGGTCGGTCACTTTGAGAGCAAATGGATAACTATGAGATTTCCTGGAGATGGGGAGGAACACTTGCCTGGATTCTCAGAGCCCATGGATGAGTATTCATCACCATTCTGAAGCTTGAAGTTTATGGACAACCAGTACCACAAGGTCTGATCTCAAGGTTTGCAGCTCCACATAGGTCTTACACTGTCCCCAGGGGAAATGGTCCCCATGAAGAAGTTGATGTAGGTGAGTCATCTGTCTATGTGTTACTTTCATTGGTTAATAAAGAAACTGTCTTGGCC
>LOEQ01002425.1:200514-222336 GCA_001685075.1 Bramus lutescens | reverse complement strand
AGAGAGAGAGAGAGAGAGAGAGAGAGAGAGAGAGAGAGAGTTCATTTGTTTGTGCTTCTGTAACAATAACTGAAATGGGTAATTTATAACTAACGCACCTTCACGCTCACAGTTCTGAAAGCTGGAAAGTCTAAGATTGAAATCAAAATGCCAGAGCAGTTGATGTCTGGATGGGTTACTTCCTGTTTCCTGGGGAAAAGGAATGGAGGAAGGAGTGGAATAATAAAGACAGTGCTGTCCTCAATCTCTCCAGTAAAGCACTAACCTATTCACAGGGCAGAATCTTTGTGATGTAGGCAGTTCTCCACAGTCCCATGCTATTATGATTACAGTTGATATGAAGCTCTAACATGGGGATTTTGAAGGGTACATGCACCTATACTGTAGCAGCGAGCATGTGATTAAAGGATCACAAATTTCCTATGTGTACTACTGGTGAAAAAATTTGATGGTTGTGTTATGAGTTTATCATTACTTCTGTCTTCATTCCCTTCTAACATGTAAGAGTATTTTCTATTGTATCATTGACTTACTTGATAAAGAGATTGGGGAAAGGCCTGTTCCCTATGAATTAGACTTATAACCAGCTTTCATACTTAGCTCCATACACTTTAGTCACACCATATTATTTATGAGTAATAACCTATCGATATTATGATAGCCCAGATCCTGGAGGAATTAGTACAAGTAATAGGATTAATTGATATTGCATGGAGAGCCTGCTTGTTCATACCGGCCACCCGGCTAAATTAGCCCCAAAATAACAACACAGAAAATTGTATTAATTAAAACACTACTTGGCCCATTTGCTCTAGTCTCTTATTGGCTAACTCTCACATCTTGATTTAACCCATTTCTATTAATCTGTATATCACCATGTGGCAGTGGCTTACCAGGAAAGATTCAGCATGCCTGACTCTGGCAACTACATGGCTGCTCTCCCTGACTCTTTCTTTCTCCCAGCATTCAGTTCTATAGTCTCCACCTACCTAAGTTCTGCCCTATCAGGCCAAGGCAGTTTCTTTATTCATTAACCAATGAAAGCTGCACATAGACAGCAAGACCTCCCACACCAGAGTGAGGTTAAGGTGACTAAAACAGTTATCCTCTGGTTACAAGATATAAAGTTTCAATCCAAGTTCATTTAACTTTTCATTGAAGATAATTTTAAGGTAATTGGAAAATACATAAAAATAGAAAGTATTAAAATACTTAACAATTTAAGGTATCTAAAAGCACCATTTCTTGAACAACTATAGGAGTCTCATAGCAATTCATTAACATCGAGGAGAGAATGGTATCCATTCAACTTTGAGAGAAAGAAACCAAGTTGAAAGAATGCCAGTAAACACCACAATTCATTTTTAATGAGTGGTAAAGTGTTCTTTGTATCTATGTGAGGCGGATAATAGAGGAATAGCTTTTAATTCTAAATTTGGGATCTCATTTGGCTTGGGATATACATAAAACTCTCTTCCAACAATCTCCTTGGTAACTAAGTTCTTACTTGCATGTGCTGTGCACACCACATTTCTACCAATATACCTAGCAACATGTTAACCACCTGGGACCTCTGCTTACATCAGGAGCATTGCTTTAGACAATGACATAAAATCACTACCTTTAACAACCACTTGATAACATTATATTTCTATTCAAATGTATATTGGAACCATTACACAAAAGGAGAGAGAGAGAGAGAGACTCTCTCTCTCTCTCTCTCTCTCTCTCAAAGAGACTAACCAATCTGGGCTAGACTAGCTTTAGATGCATGCATGATATGGCTGAACTCTCAGGGAGAATGGATTATCATCTTGTACCTGTGTGTAGCTGAGTATGCATATAACTAAAAGAAATGCTCTGTGTGAAAAAGATGTGCACAGTGAGTAACAGCTTCCAAAATTCAAGCCTTTCAATCAGAGCAGAGATTCACCAGTTTTACAGCCCTTGGCAACTGAACCCCTCCTCTTGCATTCCATACAAGAAAGCCCCAAACAATAAATGAGGCCCTTGAGTATTGTCACCCATGTGATCTGCCATCACTCCTGGCCATTTTGAGCTCAACCTGGGTTGCACCGATGAGACCTTGTCTCAAAAACCAAGCAGCACACAGCTAGAATTAATTCCTTGCTCCTCTCAATACAGATGAGTCACTTCACATCAGAAATTTCTATGCTGCAGCAAGTTTCATCATCAGGAAAGCATCTTGGCGAGATCTTAGGCTCTGAATCCATACCTCAGCTGTTTGACATATCTACACATATCTACACAACTGTGCTCTGATTCAGTATTTTCATGTGGATGAGGGGCAGCAGTATAGGAGTTTCATTCACTAATGGGGGCAGCACAAGTAGAATGCACCATGCCACACCTGACATACAGCTAACAAAATTATTGCTCATTTTTATTCAAACACATTAATCCTAAAGAGAAAATAATCTTCATTTTCTAGACTGTGATGCAATAGCTCATAATAGTCCGTTTTCTGTCATCTCTCTTTCTCCCTCCCTCACACACTATATGTATATATATATATATATAATTTAAACATATTACTCATACAAAATAATATAATTTAGATATGATTGTGTGTGTATTTAAAGCCATGTTTTATATTGTTTGATTTCAAACAACAAGGGACTATCCCCAAAGCACTACAGCTGTATTGAACATGTGCAGATTTGGGTTCTTATCATTATTCCCTAAATTATAGAAGACACCAGCTAGTTTCATAGCCCTCCCATTGTTTTTGGTATTATTTTAGAGATGTTTAAATGTATATGTCCACAGGCTGTAATGAGGTACAATATTTATGTAAGAGATGTGAGTATCTGGACTCACTCCTTTGTAGTTACTTAGGGTTCATTGCCGTTGCTAAAATTAATTCCCTGGTAGAGATACAAGCAATATCTACCTTTCCACCTAATGTTTCTACCACAAACAAAAGTGTGATTCCACCTCCTCCCACTATATGCTCTATATCCTCTCCCAAGCCGTGTGCAATCAGGGAAGGGTTACACACACGGGTTGGAAGGAGAGGGTATCCTGATTCCTTCTTCGGGGCGGGGGGAGATAAATAGTCAAGAGACCAAGCTATCTTCCCAAAGCAGCCCCAGAGAAACCCTGGACACCTTGCAGTTTAGATCGGAGAACAGAGCTGCACAACATTACAGGCGCCTAGGTGATTAGGACAGGAGTTTGAGCGCAAACTGCAAAGGAAGCTGGAAATCTGACAACAGCAGATGCATCTAAAGGATGTACGGGCTCCCTCCATCAGTTTAGAACTGTCGATGCAACCGATTGAAAGTGGCAGCCCCTTTTTCTACCATCAGAATGGTAAGGGGACTGCTACCCTGTGACTAGTTACAATGATCAGAAGGGGGCAAAGGCTCTTGTGGTGGTGGTGCACTCCTTTAATCCCAACACCCAGGAGGCAGGGGCAGGCAGATCTCTGCAAGTTCAAGGCCAGCCTGGTCTACAGAGCTAGTTCCAGGGCAGGCTCCAAAGCAACAGAGAAACCCTGTCTCATAAAAAAATAAAAAAGGACAATGCCAAAATTATACTTAAGACATTTATTGTTTTAACAAAAATGGCATTTTTAACTTGAGAAATAGCCAAAAAACTGAAAAACAGTATAGAAGTATTTAAAATAATTATGTACATAATGTTATCATTTTGGTAATGCAAAATCTGGATATCTTTACATATTTTATATTTGAAGTATTACCTTTAGAAGAATTGGGCCTATGGCAGTACACAATAAACTGTGTAATTCTAACATGTTAATTGTATAATTGGCTAGTTTTTATTATTTTCATTTATAATTGACTAACTCTACACTCAATTTGGGCATTCAAGAGAATGTGGGACTTACCAGGCTATGCATTTAATTGGAAAAAGAGATTATAATAAATTATATTGGAAGGTTTGTCAATCAGAGCATTGGGAAACTTTAATAGGAAATAGGACATAAGTCAAATTGTAAACAGAGTTTATGATTTTTAAAAAGTATTTTGGAAGTGGAACAAATTCAATATTTTAATGCTTTATAAGGTTCTTGTTGAATTTTCTATGTTTATAAATTGAAATAAGAAAAATCAGGAGAGGCCCCAGCGGTTGAAGTTTACGATCCTAGCATTAGAAGTCATAGTCAGGAAGGGTTGAGTCGAAAAAGAGAGAATCTCACGTCTTTAATGGCTGAATTACTCATTTCGGTTCTCATTTTTGTTGTCGTTTTGTTTGTTTGTTTTGTTGTGTTTAAAAGGGGCTTGATGCAGTGAGCAGAAGTGGGAACTTTGGATGCCATTCTCTGAGGCTGCCAAGCTCGGGCAGGTCGGGCATTAACCGGGTTTCTAGCACACACACACCTGCAGCCAGGGCTGGCAGCGCCCTGAGACACAGTCGTTCCTTCCCTCTCAGGTACAGGAAGCCGGGTCCTGGGGCGGCTGTGATCACCCACACACCCTGGCTGGACCGGTTGCCCAGCGCCCTGCCTACCTGAGCACCGCGAACTGTCAGCGGCCCCTGATTTATACGACCGATTTACCTTCTGCAGGGTGTAATTATGCTCATAGTTAAGAATTAATCAGGTGAAAGAATTATGGAATAATTATTCTCCGGACTTTGAAGGACAAACTAAATGGAGTCGTACAGTGCAGCGCCCACCCGGAGTTCTGGGGTGTGTGTGGGGGGGGTGGGGGGTTCTCAGTTAGCTGTGGCCTTTGTAAAAGAGAGATCTCTCCAGAAGGATAATTCCTTTTCTCGCGACATAAAAGCGGGTGGCGGAGGTTAGGAAAGAATAAAACAAAAGCAAAAGCGCACCTTTTCAGGGTGGGTTTCCTGCGTGCCTGACTGCAGTAGCCCAGCAGCGCTGGTGGCGCAGTCCGCATTGCGGAAGCAAGGCATTGTTTCTGCTCAAGGTCCGCCTCTCAAGAGTGGCTCTGCTGACTTTCATTGTGTGAACTATGCCCTGATTAGACAGATGCTCACTCCCGCATTTTCTTTGTGCGGCGAGGGTCTGCTTGCTAGTTCAGTTTATTTCCCAAATTGTTGCAGTCTTGTCCTCCTCTTACATCCATTTTAGAACCCATGTCCCACTTAGTAGAATTGTGAGATCCCTATGAGGACTTCAAAGCGTCCCATGAAAATGACCTTACAATCAGATCACATGTTTTTGAGGAAACGTGACTGCCACAGAAGCAGGGGTAGGAGCAGGCTGAATGAGATTATCGGTATTTTTTTTATTATGCTGTACTTAAGCAGTGCGTACCGTTTCCTTCACAAGACGCCATAAATCCTCACAAGGCTTTCTATTCCGAAGGAAGGTCTTCTGCCTGTTTTACCCCCCTAAAGCCTGTTTTGTTAATCATTTAAGACATTACAACAGCTGAGGTCCGAACAGATATTTCTGTAAATAAAGGAGCTTGTTGCTGTGCCTGATTCCCTCCATTGAATCCACACAGTGGGAAGAAAGAACTTCAGCAACTTATCCTCCCGTGTTCGCATGTGAGCTGTGGTACACAATAAATGAATGAACGAACAAATGAATGAATGAATGAACAACCATTTAATTTAAGAACACAAATAGCATATAATACATTCTGAAAGGTCCAAACCAATCTTGTATGGCTTCAGCTTCCTGGGTCCTCCACGCCTTTGTCCTTATTTTTGAAAGTTTCCCCTATTAGACCTTGCATTGGCAAGGCTGTAGAGATTCCCAATTGGATAACTTATGGCCTTGAAAACATCTTACTTTCATGAGCTGGCCATCAGTTCTTAGTTTCCTGCTAAGCAGAAGTTAGACCCTAGAAAGAAATTGAAAAAAAAAATTAAGGATCTGCCTAAAGGTAGAAATAGTGTATTCCAGAATTCTACAGACCAAATAATGCCCCTGTGTATTTTTTTTGTTACAGTTGCAAAAGAGAAAAGAGAAAACCTGTCCATGGTGTGGGTTTAAGTGAAATAAGCACAGAAGCTCCTACAGGCAATAAATCTTCGAGCATGTTCCTCACAGTCAGCCACGGGGTTGCATTCTCACCTAGTTCTTCAAAACTGACTTTCCATTCAACAACAGAACTCTGCTCTGCATCCTGCCAAGAGACTGATTCCCCAAACCTGAGCCCACCACAAGCCTATGGTGATCTCAGGACCAGAGAAAGGGTGTTACCACACTCTCTACACCAAAGACCTGTCAGGAGGTCCCATGCAAGGGAACACACTGTGGAGGATGGCTCCTATCTCGCCATTCCTGCCCCCTCAGATTCCTGTTCCAGCTCATCTGTCATTGACTTTTTTGTTTTTCTTCTATTCCTCTCACTATGCTGTTCCACAAAGACAGGCACCTGCACCTGTGATAGGGCATTGTGGAAGAAAGTAATATCCCTGACTGAGAGTCAGGAGCCAAGTTTTGGTTCTCATTCTGGCTCTGATTTGATTGGGCCCTGGTCTTCAGCATCTGGCTGGGCTTTAGCATCCCTTTGGCATCTTTGGACCTCTGTTTCTGGGCCAGCACAAATTTTGCCTAGAATATAATTCTCTTGAGAAGATGTCTTGAGAAATTCAGTATATCCCCTTTTCTCAGGCACCTGCCATGCACATGGATGCCTAGTGACAATGACATCTTGCACACTTGGCTTAACTGAGAGTTTCCTTAGCTAATCAGACAGGAGACTACGTTAAAGTTTTAAAGTATATGGCCAAATATAATGGAGAAGCCACCACATTCTAAAGAACTCACTATGGTAAATGCAGGACTCAATGAACCTTCTCTAGGTTCATTTGTTTTGTCTCTGCATATGGAATCTACATCTACCCAGACTGTGGCAAAGCAGAAAGCACAACATATTGTTTTAATTATGTGTAATTATTGTGTCATTATACTTACTGGTTTCCTGAGCACTAATGAAATATATGAAAAGTAAACAAGCTAAGATGTATTTTGTTTGTTTTTTTTGTTGTTGTTGTTGTGGTGAGAGGAGGTTTTTACTAGGAGACCAGGCTGCTGTGGAACATGTGAGCTTTCTGCCTCAGTAGCTCACAAATTTGATGTCAGACATTTGCCTTCCCATTTATTTTTTAATAAGACCAGCTTAATCTCAAGTGATCATCACCGTACTTGCTTGACACCCTTCTCTAGACTAACCTGGAATTTACCATTTGGCTGCCAAGAAGATTTCATTTCTGCCATTCATTTTTTTCAAGTATTAATCTGTTTTGAGTCTAAACCTTATTGGCTGAAAAATCTTTTCCAAAACAGGAAAGCATTCTAAAGATCCCAAGCCAAAAGACAAAAATACAAGGAAAACATTTTTAAATACTTCAATACATTTATCAAAATGTTTAAAAATATGCAATATGTGTGCCTCTAGACAACAAGATCTACCAATTACTTTAATAGTTGCTATAACTTCAAAGTGATGAACATAAATTTCTATAAAATCATAAATTTTAAATGGCACAGAGTAAAAATTTATAATCATTGTGTTTATTGCAGACTATCCCTCCCAAAGACAAGCACAGCAATATGAATAAAGAAGCTGAAAGATAGTGCAAGCCGGGTCACCCAGTTAATCCCAGCCTTTAAATCTGCCTGTGCCCATACATATCATTAAACAAAGAGCAACCATCTTGACTGTCTTATGCACAAGTCCCTGAACTACATGAGAACGGACATAAGAAAAGACTTGCTCTGTGCTGCTAAATTCGGTAATGTTTGTTCTAAGGATGAGGAGCATAACACGTACTAAAATAAAACAAATGTGCATCCTAAAAATGATTGTCTTATGTTCAGTTCTAAGGCTTGAAACAGTACGTCCAAGAGAGAGGACAAGGTCTTGCTGTCTATTTGGGTAACTGGATAACTGGATAGTGTCACCACTAGGTGAGGTAAAAACTAAATTATCAGCTAGAATTTTGAGCTCAGGAAGGTAGAGAGTATGAGATATATTTAGGCACACTATTCTCCCATGCTTGTGAACATTCACTCAAATGATCAAAATGCAGATCAGGAACTCAAAATACTACTACTACTACTACTACTAATACTAATAATACTAATAATAAATTTATGTTAGAGATGAAGTCTGGGGATAAGTGTGTGTATGAAGTGATGAAAGCTTTTACCATGGTGGTACATAGCACATAACAAGAAAAACCTGTAAACAGGGAGACTAAGAGATTAGAAAGGGACGGAAAAATTGAGGAAGGAAAATTTTATCTAATATATAGATAGATAGATAGATAGATAGATAGATAGATAGATAGATAGATAAAGACTATCTTCTGGGCATACAAATAGCTTATGGGAAGGAAAAGAGAGTGTGAAAATCACAATCGAGCTTAAATAGATGATTTTAAAACACTGCTGATTCTGGCAATTAGGAGAAAACAAATTGTCAGTCTTTCCCTTCCAAGAATACGTGAAAGGTTTGTCCGTTATCGCCACACCATAGATTACTAGATGAGCGCATGATGGTCAACTGAGAATTAAATTGTGCCCCTGGGAGTGTGGTGGGAAGCCAGTAAGGGTTGGTTTGCAAGGAACTCCTTGTCCTGTGGTTCTGCGGTTGGCTGCTTAGCGGTTCCCTATTCCTTCCGCTCAGGGGCTGTTGCGGTTTGTGGTCTTCCTCACTCTGTGATTTTTTTTTTTTATAATAGTTGGTGGTTTTCCACTTCTTCCAGTTTCGTTCTTGCAGCTGTGTGCAGGCCTGCTCCAAGGACCCATGACAGTTCTCTGTCACTGTCCTTACTGGCTTCTTGGGTTGCTTTGGTCTCCCTTCTGAGTGTCACAGTTTTCTCTATCAGCTACAACAAATTATGTTGCCCTTAACTGCTTAAAAATAAAACAAATTTTTTCTCTTACAGATCTAAAGGTGAGAAGTTTGAAGTGGTTCTCTAGGTGTCCGTGGGGTTATTCCCCCCACCCTGCAAACAATCTGATATCAATTACAGTTTCTGCAGACTGACAACATGGTTGGCCTCCTCTTGGTCCCTAAACCTTTAAAGCCAGGGCTTTTTCTGTGGCCACTTTTCTGGTTCTTGTTCTTCGCTTCCCTGCTGAGCTTGCACACTGTGATGACATTCGTCAAGCCAATTAATCTACAAGATCCATACACATTAAAATCAGCTGATTAGCAACCTAACTTCTTTCTGGAATCTTGATTTCCCTTTGCTGAGCAACAGAATATTCTCAGGTCATGAGGATTAAGACGTAGCCCTTTTGTGGGGAGTCATCCATCTGCCTATTCCACCTAGGTAAACATGTTATTTTTCTAAGAAATATAAAATCATCAGTAACAGTGCAGAAATTTTTCTCAATCTTTTCTATTTATTAGAAAACTATAATCTTTGTATCAAAACCTTTGTGGTACCTTTGGAAGCATTGTCTCTTGAAATTTCCAGAAGGCTGAATTTTTGTGTGCATGATTTTGTTTTGACTAGAGCTATTTCTGTACCTTCAGGTCAGAGAAAGATAGTTTAAACTGTCCTATCAAAGGCTAAAATGTTGATGGTGGGTCTCAGTGTTTCTCATAGATCTCTGAGACCTACTTTGTCTCTACTTGAAGCAGACCATGCATGCAGAAGGCTACAGGGTCACTGCAGGAACTTCAGGTTGAGTCTAAATTAGCATCCACTTTCTCCAAGAAACTGGCATCAAGAAGGATGCTGTTACTAATTCCTGCCTCCAGGACAGAGGCAGGAGTAAAGGACTGCATCAGCCTGCTGAATTAAATGGTACTTAGTCATCTCTTATGTGGCTTGCACTTCACCTGAGAACATTAACTGAGGCCTGTACTTCTTTATTCCTTAGTCTGGGGGCAAGTTCTAAACAATCTTCTGATCCAGAGAGGGAGAAGTTATTATGGTCTCTATAGAGACAGGAATTGACTGAAAAGGAACTGGGTACATTGGGGTGTTTCTTGAAGAGGCATTGCCATGACAAACTAATTAATGAAAGCCCAGACTACATTTTAGTTTTAGGTTAGCGCAAGCTACTGGCATGGCCTTGATAATGGTGTGGATATGAGTACTTGTGAATGGAATGTGACAAAAATCACATCACTTTAAATATGTGTGGCATTGCTTTGTGCAAAGTGCTGGTCTGAAACAGGCAAAGATTTTAGGCATTCATAAGGCCAAGTCTCTTACTGCCTCTGAACCTCAGGGCTGCCTTCAGGCTTGGCGGATCTCTCACATTTGATCTGAGCCCCAAGGAGTCTGAAGCCTTGCTGTGTCTGGTATTCCTCTTTTTTTTTCTTACTCCTAGGCATCAACTTTTTTATTATAAGGGCCTTCATCCTGAGTTAATCCTTCATGTCTGCTTCCTCTTTTCCAACCTTGCCAACATCTATTCTCCTGGTCTCCCAAGAGGTTTATGAGTTGACAGAAGGTTACACAAGAAACAAGAATATATCTAAATATGAGAATTACAGAATAATATTTCTATTAGGATCTACTGAGATTCACCAGTACACCCTCTTAGCAGATTTCTATTTCCTGCTTCGTTGAGTGTCTGAAATTCAGAAGCCTAGCTTGCCAGTCTTGAGGAGTTATTCATTTTATAGTGTGATAAATTATTTTGAATACGTTTATATATATATCAAAAATTAAGAATAAATATCTAATTAAAAATTAAGGAAACAAACTAGAAGGATATTCTGGTGGCCTTTGGTGCATCTTTATGTCAGTGATACTCTGGAAGACTTTGTGATCCTGGGTCTAAATTTCTCACATTCTAGATGAAATCCAAATGTAATGCAAGATTAAAGCTTATGTTTCCCAGCATGGCTCAGGATTTGTTCCTCTAAAGCATGCCAGGGACTTTCCTCTTTCTTTTGCAAGGTCCTTGTCATGTTCTGGGGAGAGCCCTTCTTGACCCCTATCATGATTAATGTGTCTTCTGAAGCATGTGATCTGATTATGACCTGTGTTGTTATATTTAATTACAAATCTCATCACGGCTTGGCCATGGCACTGAGCAGCTCTCCCCACAGTCACCTTTGCGGGATCTGACTGCCTCAAGGTCTGTCTTTATGATTTACTCTAAATTGTTTCAGAATCATAGACTTCTGGAGCTCGAAGGGAGGTTAGAGATCATGAAGTTCAATCTCCTCATTTTACAGATAAAATTACAGAGGCCCAAGGAGAGTAAGTCATCATCGAAAGGTCATTTAGTAGATATGGGACAAAACATGGGAGACTGATTCCTCAGTGACTGTTGTCTCTATGCCAGGTTACCCCCACTGGGCAACACAGTGTAAAACACTGTCTGCCCCCTCCCTAGCTCTACACTACACAAGGACAGAGTCATGACACCCACGGGTTTATTATCCTAACTCCTCAGTGCTAAGTTAGTCAACAATTCAAACAGAAATGTGGAGGTTTTGGGGAGATTGGAGGAAGATACTTGATGGGATTGTTCACCTGTGTGGCCCTAGCAATTGCCCATAAACAGTTGCAGACTGACCAGTCTGCAACATCAAGGAAGACCTGAACTTAAATGAAAGTACCTGTGGTCAAATAACATCAAATCCTGACATAGGAGCAAAGAAACCCTTTTGAAAGTTGTATTGTGACAGAGGATTATTGCTGTGGGACAGAGGGGCTGCTGTAATAGCGGAAGGGGTGGGAGCAGGTGGGGCGTTTAGAAGATTAGGAGCCAAAGGCCTTGTGCAGTGTAGAGCTAATAAAGCCTGAGAGGTCAAGGTGTCAGGACCTGATGTGTAGGACTAGGGTTAGCCAAATGTTCAGAGAACATTTCTCCCCCGCCCCTGTCCTCTGCTGATTTTCAGGAGGGTTCTGGAATCAATTCCTCCAATGCAGGCTTTGGGTACAGGTGAATCGAACCCAGTGTCCTGTGTGCAGAAGAGTCTATGGCCACTGGTAGGTCAGATTATCAAATATTTTGTCCAGACATATTTTGGTCGGTAAAGACAGTTTAGTTCAAGATTTGTAAGACAAATAATAGAAGTTCAGCGGGTTTTTGCCTAACTTTGTTGGAAACAAACAAGGAATTTCCATTTTGGAGGCTTACCTGGGTCAAAGGCGGAAGGGTATTTCTTTGTTGCAAGACATTTCTTAGATACACATACAAAGGGATCCTTCTTCATCAAAACTCTTCCCAGAAGCCCAGCGCTGGTGTGGGCAGCCCTTATTTATATGTGTTGCTTTTAAATGAATAAAGAAGCTGGCTTGGCCTGTGATAGGGCAGAGTAGAGCTCGGTGGGGGGCACACTAAACTGAATGCTGGGAGAAAGAAGGCGGAATCACGAGAAGCCATAGAGCTGCCAGAGGAGAAAGATGCCAGTCATCAGTTAGAACCTTGCCAGTAGGCCATGAGCCTCCTAGTAAAATAAAAAATAATAAAAATGGATTAACCAAATGTATAAGAGCTAGCTAGCAATATGCTTAAGTGATTGGCCAAGCAATTATTTAAATAATATAGTTTCTGAGTGTCTGGGCAGCCAGGAACAAACAGATTGGGCCTCTCCCAACAGAGCACTTTGATAAAGTTTAACATGTCTGTGATTAGTAACATTCATGTATTTTTCAATAGGTTTTCTCATATCACATTGCCTTATTTCTTATTTTTCACAGAAGATGTAGTGGCGGGCATTGAATTTGAGAAAGTTCACACACTAATCAGCATCTTACAACTCTATATCTTTTTTGTTTATTTGTTTGTTGTTTTTTGGAGACAGGATTTCTCTGTGTAGCCCTGACAGTCCTAGAATACAGTCTGTAGACCAGGCTGTAGATCAATCTCAAAGATCCCCCACCTCTGCCTCCCGGATACTGGGATTAAAAGCATAGGCCACTACTTGCCCGTCTTGTCTCTTTCTTTTTAACATCGGCGTAAATACTCACTTATTCCATGTAGCCTACAATGAGAACACAAGGAGACATAACTACTGTACTTATTTTCCTCATATGTAATAAATAGTGCCTCAAGGTAAGTTGAATCGGTAGGCTCTAATGTGTGAGCTTTTGACTGTGTGAAGTACAGTGTAACCTTGAATTTGCCTTAGAAATAGGTCATCCATGAATACTAATTTATAATATCATCCTGCAAGTGCTATGCATTAAGTCCTATTTAATGTGAGGCTGCAGAGTCCCTTGCAGCTAATTCTAGGGCCAGAAGGGTGAGTGACAGCATTGATTCTACTTCTGTAGAAGTTCTCCAGCAGTCATCAGAGGAGGCGTGCTGATTCCCAATGCTAGCGCCTGAGAATCACCGTGGAGAATCTGCAGTTATGTAAAAGGTATTTGCCATGCTGGTAAAAAGTAAGAAGAGTCGAAATGACTACTAGGGGTCAGAATATGAGACAGTCTGTTCTAGCTTTGATCAAATCAGCCCGGCTGCTGCTAAACACAAGGTCACGGAGTCATCTGCAAACTTAGCGACTGAACTGAAGTGGGTAGCGTAATGCATGCTGAATAAATGCTCCCACATTTATTGTAGAGAAAAGTACAGCAGCTTTTTACAAAGGATTAATATTTCCTGTTAAAGCAATCACTGCAGCCAAAGTTAACCTAGAGATACTTTTAAAAAAAATGCAAGTTACACTTACGCCTTCTGTCCAGGGCTTGCATAGCATCCCTCCACATTCTGTGATAGTGCAGGTGCACGGCTTGGGCTGTTTTGCAGGATTTACCTAAGAGGAACTAGATCACTACCTGGTTTGAAGGCCTTTCAAGATGCTTTTCCAAAGACCTGCCTGCACTCAAATGCAAAGTAGCTTGACAGAAAAAGAATAGTGAAAGATTTATCACCTTGTTGAGCTTGTTCAAGTTCTGTATAGGATGGGAAAGGTATTCTCTGTGAAGTACGAACTGAATGCAAAGATGGCTTATCTAGGAATTACTAGGCTTGTCTCTAGTCTACGACAGTCTTGTTTAGGGATTACTATGTCTTAATCAGGTGACTGTTCTCTTATATTTCTTCTGTCCCATGCTTCCAACTAGCTTTTTAGAATTTATCTCTGTCCCTCAAGCAAAGAAAACTCCCTCTACCTGGAATTAACCTCTTCACCTGTGCTATCCCACACTCAGTCTTATCTGAAGCACTTTTCTATTGTTTGTGTTTCTAACTTATGTGATCAACATCACTTCTTCATCCATTCCTTGTCTTCAACTTCAAAGCCAGGACTACTGTATCTTTCCTTAAAACAAAGAAAGAAGGAAAACAAATACCCAACTCTCCACACACTCAAAAAAAAAATTGAGGTCATTCTCTGCAAGGGACTGTCCCACAATCTTAATAGGCAGGCATCTTAGAAGAGTCAATAGAAGTGATTTACATAAAGAACTTATAAACACCCTGCTCAATCAAGCCCTATACCCATAGAGGTTTTGGGGAGAATGGAGGAAGCCCTGAGTGTGTGAAAGACTGAGTGGGTATGGGTTGTTGGTGATACAGCCATGGATATTAAGGACCATAGCTTCATACTCATGGGAAAATGGCCAAGCCTATGTCCTCTACCTAGGTTAGGCTCAGAGGAATGGCAAAAATTAATAATATGTACAGAATATGTCTACCACATCTTTTTTCCTCTAGATATTTACAGCCTGAAGACTATTCTCCCACAGAAACTGTCCCTACCAAGATTAGCTACAACCTGCCTGCTTGATTTAGCTGTATATTATAACCCTACCTCCTTGTTCAGCTGTATGAAATTATCCGTCTTCTCTGTTCAACTGTCTATAACAATAAGAATGTTGAACTTCCAGGGTGCTTCAGTTTCTCCATCAGAAAGTCCAGTTTCTTCCATTTATATGTCTATTTGTCTTTTCTTCATTCTCTGGCCACCTAATTAGATTAAATCCTTGTAGTCATCCAGTCAAGAGGTTTTTTCTTTCTGTATAGTGTCATGGTTGGTATAAATTGCCAACTTGACAGCATTTAGAAGATGAGTTTCTGGGTATTCTTATGCTGAAATATATTGACTGAGATTTCTGTCCTGCCCTGTTCCTAAAGTCATTAAGTCCCAAAGAAATCATACAGAGGTTTACATTAATTATAAACTGATTGGCCTGGTAGCTTAGGCTTCTTATTAACTCTTATAACTTATATTAGCCCATAGTACTTGTCTGTGTTAGCCACGTGCCTTGGTACTTTTTTCTCCAAGGCAGTCGTATCTTGCTTGCTCTGTGTCTGATTTTCTCTGTGTCTAAGTGATGACTGCAGACTGATACTTCCCTCTTCCCAGAATTCTCATTGCTCTGCCTCTACTTCTTGCCTGGCTACTGGCCAATCAGTGTTTATTTAAAATACAAGTGACAGAGTAAAGACCATTGTGCCATCTTGGCTGCATTAAGTTAAGTGGGATGATCTACCTACTATAGGTGGTACCATTCCTTGACTGTGATCCTGGACCATGTATAGTGCAGAACCTAGCTGTCCCTCTGCTTCATAACTGTAGATGGAATATTGCTAGCTCCTTCAAGTTCCTTATGCATGAATTGTAAAAATTAAAGTAACCCGTTTCTCCCTTATATTGCTTTTCAATTTCATTCTTACATAGTGTGTGCAGGTGTGTGTATGTTTGTGTGTATGTGCGTGTGCACACACCCTAATACCATGTGAGCATAAAGGTCAAAGGACATCATCCTGGAGTCTCTTTCCACAATGAATGTCTGATGATCATAGTTGGGCTCTGCCCTTCAAACTATCTATGGTGTTTGCACCTTGTTGACTCCTATTGAACTCTCTCATTTTCATCTTCTCAGATTTCTTCTTCTGTTTGGTCCTTCCCTGCCTGTTTCCTGAATGCTCTTTTCTATCCCATCTTTTCTTTCTAGACAGTCTGTACACACTATGTAGTCTTATCTACAGCACCATATATATATATACTGAGGTAAGGTTTCTCTCTATATATATCCTGCCTTACCTTGGGATCATAATTTCAATAAATGCCTAAGCAAAGCTTTTATATTGAACAACATTCTACTTCTGCCATTTAAAATCATTTGGTATCATATCATTATTGCAATAATTATCCAAAAAAAGTAGACATACCTTTGATTCTTTATCATGCACCTTATCAGTTGAAGCAGCATGTAATCTACTGACAAAATGTTTTTCATTCTATTTTAATCCTTTTAATTCTCATGTCTCCTGATTTACATTAAGCCTTTGAAATTTTGATATACATTATAGTTCTCAATCGGTGTCTGTTTTCCCTCAAGTCTTATCATTAATATTCTGTATAATATATTCCCAGTTATCTTTTCCCCCAGATCATGAGTTTAGCCAAGTCACATAGTGGATTTGATAAATTCCTTCCCCTACTCTGGGTCCACAAAAAAGCAACAATGACATTTTGAAGAATGAAGAAACCTTCTCATATAATGTTTTCAAATGCTCAGTATTTACTCTACATGTGTCATCCACAAGCTTATTAATAAGAGGTTATAAAACCCAAGTTTCAGCCAACCTAATAACTAGCTAACCTGATAACTAAGCTTTTGCAACTACTTCTCACTTCTAAACTCAGACTGTAAACCTTAAACCATTCGGGAGTGTCAAAAACTATCCCATGGAGATGTGTGCCACAAAGTGGAAGCAAAGTCCCTTTTTCATCATTAAACGTGCTCTTAGAAATTTACAAACATCACTTTGTGCATGTATGTAATGTGTTGTGATTCTTCTAACTCCCTACCTTCCCTTTTCTCCCTCCCACATCTGCTAAATCAGTTCTGCCTCCATATAGATCCCTTTATGTTCATATCATTTTATTTTCTTCTGTGACCTATTGAGGTTTTTAGAGCCATCTTTATGACCAAGGGTATGGACTTATCCAGTGGAACCTTGTAAGCTTACCAGTGGGTACACACCTGATGAGATTAACTCCCCATTTTTCAGTAGACACACACTGATAATTCAGCTGGGAGGGAAAGGACCCCATGACTTTCTACCCATGTATACTGGCCTGCTGAAAGGTCCAATCTTTTACATGCCCTGTGCAGGCAATCACAGCTACTATTCATTCATAATTAGAATGCCCGTGCCATGACCTTTCTTTACAGTTTATCTAACATCTGTCCTATGGAGACACTATCAAACAAATCAAAAGAGAAAAATTGTTCCAGTGTTAGAACCTTGGTTATGAAGAGTGAACTTGCAGCACAAGAGCAATAGGTGCCATTGGCGTATCTGCACCTTCCCAAACAATGAACTTCAGAATCCTTAGAGGGCGAAAGGGTATTCATAAGGTGATTCTTTCTATATGCTACTACACCACTCAACACACTGATCTTTTCTGATTCTCCAGAATTTCATTATACGTTTATCTCCGTCTCTTTATTCCCCCACTGCCAATCTAGTTCTTTTTTGTGCATCCTGTTGGATTTTGTTCAAGGAAAGTGAAGGAACCCTATCAGTAACTGCTGAATGACTATTCACCGAATAATGAGCTTAATTAATCCCAATTTCATTCTGAAGTTGAATTGAATGTCTGCTATAGGATGCTTACCATGTTGTGCTTTATATATATATGGGGGTGTATACACATATATATATATCTTCATCTCCCTCTCTCTATCTCATATGATAATTGTCACATCTGGAAATTGTGTTCCATGTTACTCTTTCTACTAAAGAAAAACATGAATGTTTATATAAAGCATCAATGTTCTCATATAGAAAATCTGGCCTAAAGAAATCATGATTTTTGTACTTTCTAATCAAAGATTAATTTGCCCTGCTTCCCTGCTGCTGTGATATATAATTTTAGCATGCCAAAGGTATTTATTTTTCAGGTCTGAAAGTAGTTTATTTGCTGTGAAAGTTAGTGATGCAAAAGTACTTGAATTAAATAGCTTTCAGAATAGTAAGAAGTATTTCACTATTTCTCTTTGGGATAGGAAGAAGATATAAAAAACTAAGCTTTTTTTAATTTTTAAATTTTTTGTGAAATGGTTTTTCTTTAGCTTTGGAGCCTGTCCTGGAACTAGCTCTTGTATCTCAGGCTGACCTCAGACTCACAGAAATCTGCCTGCCTCTGCCTCCCAAGTGCTGGAATTAAAGGTGTGCACCACTGCTGCCTGGCTTCAAGTTTTTTTTAACATGCATTTTTTTTCTGATTCTGAAATGAAAATTGTACAGGGATGTTATATTTATAGTGCATTTGGAGAGATAGATAATTGGAGTACAATTTTAATAACTGAATGCATAGTTTGTGATGTTAGAGCCCTTATCTCTTATATAGTTCTCATTAGCGTGTGGATCTGAAAATGATTTTGTTGTTGTTTTTGTTGTTTTTATGGAAAGAATAGAGAGAGAATAATGTACCACTACCAGTCATAAGTAAGCTTGGAGTTAGCATTGATTTAATTATCAGAAAGCTACAAATGAACTGTGGAGAACAACCTATCAGTCCCAAGTGAGCTGCTTGGTCAGTCAACACACAGATTATTCACTTACTTGTATAGATCTTAGTTAATAAGTATTTTTCTAGAATCCTATGAATGGTTTCAGAATTTATATAACAACTTTGTCTAATAATGTTGTGTTGTACCTTTCCATTTGTTGGAAGAAAAATAAGAAGAAAGATGAAGTCTATTTACAAGCCCAATATTTATTTATGGTGTGGGACAATTCTGTATTCTGTCGATTATGTTTTAAATAAATGCTGATTGGTCAGTGCCCAGGCAGGAATTATTGGTGGGACAACCAGACAGGAATTAGAGGTGGGTCAAAGAGATTAGGACAATTCTGGGAAGGAGGAAGCCCATTCCTCCCCAGGCCTTTCCAGACACCAAGAAAGGAAGATGTAACCTGCCTCGCTGAAAATGGTACCAAGCCATGTGGCTAACACAGATAATAATAATGGGCTTACTGGCTGTGGGAACTAGGCAGGACAGAAACCTTAACAAGGAGGCCCTCGTGTTACATGTTTATTTATTTATTTGTTCATTTTTAATTTTTTTTTCTTAGTAGACCAAGTAGGTTGCATCCCAGAGATATGAGGATGGTTCAGCATACAAAAATCAGTAAATGGAACTTATCTTATAAACAGGATGAAAGAAAAAGAGCCCACATGATATAAGAGGTCCTTCTGTCCATGTATTGCTTTCATTGGTTAATAAATAAAGAAACTGCCTTGGCCTAGTTGATAGGGCAGAACCTAGGCAGGAGGGAAAGACAGAACTGAATTCTGGGGGGAAAAGCAGCAGAGTCAGGGAGATACACCATGGATCCTCCAGAGACAGATGCCAGTTAGAATTTTGCCTGGCAGTCCACTGCCATGTGGTGGTACACAAATTAATAGAAATGGGTTAAATTAGGATGTGAAAATTAGCCAATAAAAAACTAGAGCCAGTGGGTCAAGCAGTGATTTAATTTCTGTGTGGTTATTTTGGGCTAAGCTAACCAGGTGGCTGGGGCGAACAGGTAGCCCTCCCCCCCAAAAAACACATACATAATCATATAATTAGAAGCTGAAAAACTCTTTGACAAAATCCATGACCCCTCTATTATCAACGTCTTGGAGTGATTAGAGATACAAGGAACATAACAAACATGATAAAGGAAATTTGCAGAAATCCTGTAGCCAACATCAAAATTAAACTGAAACTCAAAGCAATCCCACTAAAATCAGGAGCAAGACAAGGCTGTCCACTCTCTCCATATCTATCATATGTATTCAATATAGTACTTGAAAAGATATCTAGAGCAGTAGCACATCTGCAAGAGATCAAAGGGGATGCGAATTGGAAAGGAAGAGGTCAAAGTATTGTTATTCACAGATAATATAATGCTATGCATAAGCAATCCCAAAAATTCTACTAGAGAGCATCTACAGCTGATAAACACCTTCTGGGAAAGGGCTGAATTCAAGATAAACCAAAAAAAAATCAGAGCCATCCTGTATATAAATGACAGATTAATTAAGAAAGAAGTGAGGGAAACAACACCTGTCACAATAGCCACAAGTATATGAAATACCTTGTGATAAATGCAATCAAGCAAGAGAACGATCTGTATAACAAGAACTTCAAGTCTCTGCAGAAAGAAACTGAAGAAGTTATCAGATGATAGAAAGATAGCCCATGCTCATGGATAGGTAGGATTAGTTACTAAAAATGGCCATCCTATCAAAACCAATGTAGAGATTCAATGCAATCCCCATCAAATTTCCAACTCAATTCTTTAGAGATCTTGAAAGGATAATGCTGAACTTCATATGGAAAAACAAAAACCCAGGCTAGCTAAAACCGTCCTGAACAATATTAGAACTTCAGGATTTCCATTCTTAATTTCAAACTGTACTACAGAGCAATAGTAATAATATTCATATGATATTGGTATAAAAACAAATAGGATGATCAATGGAATCTAGTTGAAGACCCAGGCATAAATCCACACATGTATGGACACCTGGTTTTTGATAAATAAGCCAGAAATACACAGGGAAAACAATGAAATGGTGCTTCTATAAGTAGATGCCTGCATATAGAGGAGGGTAAATAGATTCACATTTATCACAAGGCATAAAACTTAAGTCCATGTGGATCAAAGACCTCAACATTAAACCAGACACACTGAACCTGATAGAAGAGCAAGTGAGGAATATATTTGAATGCATTGGAACAGGAGACAGATTCCTGAGTAGAACACCAACAGCATAGGCACTATCAACAATAAAAAAATGGTAACTCATGAAACCGAATAGCTTCTGTAAGGCAACAGGAAAAAAATGACAGCCTACAGAATGGAAAAAGTTTTCACCACTCCCATTTCTGATAGAAAATAATATTTAAAATACATAAAGAACTCAAGAAATTAGACATCAAAAAACCAAATAATCTAATTTAAAAATGGGGCATAGGTCTAAACAGAGAGCTCTTAATAGAGGAAGTCCTAATAGAGGAATTGCAAATGGTTGAGAAACACTTTAAGAAATGTTCACCATCCTTAGCTATTAGGGATATGTAAATCAAAACTACTTTGAGATCCCATCTTAAAACTGTCAGAATGACTAAGATCATTAACACAAGTGATGCTCATGCTGGTGAAGATGTAGAACAAAGGGAACACCCCTCCATTGCTGGTAGGAGTGCGAACTTGTACAGCCATTTTGGAAATCAATATGGTTGTTCTTCAGAAAATTGGGAATCAATCTATCTTCAGTCCTAGCTATATCACTCTTGGGTATATACCTAAAAGTCTGACTGTCCATCCTACCACAAGGACACTTGTTCACCTATGTTCATAGCAGATTCATTCATAATAGCCAGAAACGTCCTTATTCGGATAAATTGTGCCTAGCCCATTGTCATTAGTAAGTCAGCCTCTGACAGCACATTCAAACATGAGAGAGAGAGAGAGAGAGAGAGAGAGAGAGAGAGATTGAAGGTTTCCAATGAATCCCTTTGAAACTTGGGAAACCCTGTAGAGGATAGGGAGGAGGAACTGTGAAAGCCAGAGATATGAAGAGCACTGTCTATGCCTATGCCATCAACTAAGCAGGGCTTATGTTGTCTCACAATGACTGAACAGGCAGTTGTGGAATCTGCATATATGTCATGGTTGTTGGTCAGGTGTTTTGGAGGAACTCCTGATAGTGGGAGCGGGGTGTCTCTGACTCTTTGCCTGATCTTGGTACCCTTTCCTCCAGGAGGACTGCCTCACCCTACCTTGATATGAGGGGTTTTGCCTAGTCTTATTTTGTCTTACTGTGCCGTATTACATTGATGTCCTTGGGAGGCCAGCTCTTTTCTGGGAGGCAGAAATGAAGGGATCAGGAAAGAGGGGTGGTGGGGGAGAACTTTGAGGAGAGGAAGGATGTCTATCTAACCATTTGTCTGCCTGCCTATCTGTCT
>LOEQ01002425.1:176914-192943 GCA_001685075.1 Bramus lutescens | reverse complement strand
GGGGGGGGGATGACAACACTCTACTCTCTTTTGTCTCCCACCCTTGTGACCCCCCAAAAAAGCAAAAGAAAGGCTAAGCACCAAGTCCCTTTGTGTTGCCCATATCATATACTCAATGCATTGCAGTCAAACACCCAGTGGCCAGCTCCTTAAAGGTAACTGAGTGGTGGTTGTTCTCCCCTCTTACCCCTCGCCAGAAGCCACCAACTACCAAAAACTCCACTTCAGCATCTTTACTGCATTTTTTAAGGAGTCCCTTCAGTAGCGTCCTGTCTAAACTGGTTCTTTTTCCTTTATTGGTGTGGGGTGGTGCCACTCAAAGGCCATGTTGATGTGGGTGATCACGGCTGCCATGGTCATGTTGATTCTCATGATCTGCGCTGCTGCCAGCTGCTATGGGCAAGGAAACATCTCTTGTAGTGGTATTGATGGCTACAGATTCATAATTGAGAATGGGAGACACTGAAAAGTACTGTGAACATCAGTCTTTTTCTCTTCATTCAGTTATTTCTTTTTCTCATTTGAGTTCTAAGTGTTTGTATAGGCAAGCCTATAGTTCCTGAGATGAATGGTCCACCTGAACATTTAGAGTAACTGAACATACATGTTCCAACACTATGCCCAGCTGTTCAGCTTGGGAACACATGTCCACTCTGTTTAAATTATACCTTATAGCTTCACAAAAGACAAAGAGCAATACAATCTCTTCAAAGTAGAATTATTTTTATATATGTGGAGAGTATTAAATGACATAAGCATTGATCTTTTCAGAAAGTTAATATAAAAAGAGTTGTAAAGTGTAATATATAAAATATCAAATAAATATTAAACAATGGATTACTTTTATGTTTTGTGCAATAATAAAACCAAATTGTACTCAGCAGTTCTGGGAGGGGTTGAAGGAAGATGGCCTAAATTCTTTGCTTTCTTTGGGAAAGATATGGTATCTTTGGCATATATGAATGGCTTAGCAATTCTTGTTTAAAATATACTTACCAGAGAAATTTTGAATTGTGTGAAAAATACACAAAAGTCACAAATGCATCATTTATATAGTAACTAAACTGGAAATACCCAGTATGTCCATTAGCTAGACAATAGGAAAATACATGATATATTTACAAAATGAAATATTCTTTAGCAGTGGAAACTGGTGTGCTTCATAGCACCTTCCGTCTAATTGGAGTGCTTTCTTCTCTGGACCATTCGGTTCATCATCTATTTTTCCAAACCACTTATTAGTGAAGCTGACACTGCTTATTTATTATGCCATCCCGAGTCCCCAAGGACAGTGATTTCAGTCATTCTTCATGCCATACAATCTGTTTGATGACCTGCCTCTTCAGGAAAATCATGCTCCCTGGGCACATTCTGTACCTCCAAGTCTCAAATGCTGAGACTGGTTGTGGCACAGAATAGGTGAAGAATGACGCTTAAAGAAATCCCACACTAGCTCAGAATTGAGAAACAGAAGGTTATTTATTTAGGGGTAGACTCACAAATCAGAATTCTCAGCTGGAACGGAGATCAGAAACTGAATCCTGCAGATGGAAAAGAGGCCAGATGCATGCTCTACATCGGCATAAATCATATAAGAGGCCATGCCCCAGTGAGCAGGTAACTACTGGCTGTAAGACTTCCTACAGCAAATAGGTACTCAACTCCCTTCTCCTCTTCTTTCTCCTTCTCCTTCTCTCCCTTCCCTAGCCCCTCTTTTGTGAGGAATGACTAAGTAGGTTTGAATCCTTTCCCCAAAACTGCTGACACAGTCTTGGGAAAGTCACACAAACTTTTTGAGCCTGGGTTCCCTCATCTATATAATACCTGCTTTGAGTGTGTGTCACAGAACTCCGTATGATGAAAGGGTGAGTAGATTTAACTCCTCTCCTGACAACTGACTAGGTTTAATCTTGGGAAACACGTAACGTTTCTGAACTATCCTCATCTGTAACAGTCCTCCCTCAGAACATTTGTAACACTTAATTCATGCTTTTCTTGAGACTTTAATTGCCCTAGAACTTGTATTATTCAACAATTCATTCAAAATGTAGGGAACAACTCAATTATTTAAATGGAAATTGAAGATGATAATAAGAGAGGAAAGGATGGAGAAAAAGAAAAATGGAAGAGAACAGTTAGCTTTTCTGATCTCAAGATATGTGTCAGAACTGTGCCAAGTATTTTCATAGGCTATCACTGTGAGTCATTAAGACACACCTCCAAAGAACCTGTGTGGAATGAAGTCAGGGAGGACCTGCAGGGAAGAAAGAAGTCTGGCTATGGAGGATGAAGGGCCTCGGAAAAACAGCTTAAATAGTGTCCTGCCAGGCAAATGCTGTGCCTCTCCATAGCTTCTCTCAATACTTCACAATGCAAATATATACGAATGTCGTCTGTTGGGTCTGAACTGAGAATTAGATGAGAATTTTTGTAAGAGTCTCCAGTTGATGCTGTGCCATGGTGCAACTTGAAAAGCAGTCAGTTGGAATCGAAGAGACATTTTACCAAAATGATGAGAATTTCAACAGATAGAGGGGGGGTAATGAAAAGCAGATGGGATGAGATCAAGGCAAAGATGGCAAAAAACCAAAACAACAACTTTGCTTCTGTGAGATCCCATACAAATTTAGAAGAAGGAAAACATCATTCAGCTAGAATGTGATGTATCTTCTGTTTTACTATACTATCTGAAGTTTATTACATGGTCAGTGGAAACATTTTAAGAATATTCTGAGGATGAGATTTAATAACATGAGAGCCATGTGGGACTGACTGCATGTCAGTGGTATGTAGGCTTGATGAAGGGAAACGATTCCAGGCAATGAGGCCAGTCCCTACTGGGTGCCTGGCACTTAACTATATTTGCTGAATTAATTGAATATTAAAGACATATTTGCATTCTGTGAGGTGCAATAGCACCATTCTAATTAGTGTCTGGAGACCTTATGCTCATAATAGCACATTACTTACTCTTTCCATTGCTAACACAAGTAACAAAAATAAAGGAAATGGACATTTTCTAGTGACTTTCAGGGTTGATATATCATCTCCTTTCTGCCTCATTTGAAATGCAGAAATTTAAATTCAAAGTTAAGAGTGAGAAAAGATTGCTTTGTCATTAATAAAATGTCTCCCGGGGCTGTAGGTGTGATGGGATTGTAAATACCCATTTGTCAGCAATGTGGCATGAACCATCTTAAACTTTTTTTTTATTTTATTTGTAAACTCATGGCTTTTGGAAATATGTGCTAACTTCTTGTCTGAAGTGATCTTTTGTTGACACTTGTACCCTAGTGGAACAGGCATCCCAATTTGTGAGCGGGCTCCCAGCCAACTTGCAAATGGGGATGAGCACAGGCGGCAGTCTCTGCAGATGACATGCATTGATTCTGCAGGATGTCAGGCTAGTAAAGTTGAAATGGCCGTCTGTCCCCTGCTTCTGTGCTTGCCACGGAAGGGGGTGGGCTGTCATGAGTCCAGCTTTTAGCTCAATTAATTCCAAAAGTGAAAATTACCTTCTGCAGTGAATTGCAACAAATTAATATGCCTGGGAAATCAGAATAGGTGTTCCCCAAAAGAAAACAGCAGAGACTTTCTCTTTGTGGATGTAACCAAAAAAATACTAAAAAGCCCAGTCCTATAATAAATAATCATAAGTTTCGTTTTTAAACTTCTTTCTAGAATGAATAAGTTTCTAGGTAATAGCTGAATTCTCCCTTGTTTGCCACAAGAGGAACAAAGTCTCAGACACTGTCATCTTACTATTGAGATTTTAAAACATTATTCAACAAAAGAAATAGTTGAAAAAGAAACTGCTTTTTCTGTTGTTGTCTTTGAAGTCCATTTGCTTGTGGTTCCTGGGGTGGCTCTCAAATTTGGTCTTTTGGTGTACTTCCTAAGGGCCCCAGAAAATCCCATTCTCATGCAGTGTAGTAAATTGCTATGACAATCTGGGGTTCCAGTGATTAGTATCCATCCCTGCTTTTATGCGTACCTCCTCAGTAACACTGATACTGAATGCCAGTCAAGGCTTCTGAAATCAATGCCTGCAGTCCTTTTCAGAGAAATATTATTGGAGGAGTTTAGGGAACATAGCAGAAGAGAAGGTAAAGAATAAAAGTTACTCAATGAACTGCTGTGTTGCGCCTAACATACAAATACTACTTATTCATCATTGACTTGTTGTCTTAATAGCTTTCTTTATTCAGCAGGCCCTCCTAATCCCTCAGGTCTGTGTTATCTCTCTTATCTGACTCCACATACTTCTCTTGTGATGTCTACCACTCACTGGGTGTTACTGTTTATAGGATTTCCCTCTCCCTGGATTGCAATACCCATGAATATAGAGACAGTGTCTTGTTCACCACTGTAGGCCAAGAGCCTAATGATATTGTCTACATCTTAGTAACAACTCTTTCATGGGTTGCTTAGTTAAATCTTTGCCATGAATTTAAGAGAACCCACTATACTGAAATTTGGATGAGAAAAAAATTAGATTAGAGCCTGAGGAGATGGTTTTACGGATAAAGTATGTGCCAAGCAAGCATGAGGCCTAAAGCTTGGATCCTCAGTACTCACACATAAATTCTAGATTACCATGGTGGCGCACATGTCATTCTAGCACTTGGATGGTGGAGACAGGGTATTCCTTGAGCAAGATGAGTAGCTAGACTACTGTGTCAAGGAGCTTAGAGTTCAACTGAGAGACCTTATCCCAGTAACATGGTGGGCAATGATTGAGGAAGACCCATAAGGTCTGCCATGGGCCTCCACACATATGCACCCACATCCGCAAATAGACACATGAAAGGATACATGTATGCATATCATATGTAGAGACAAATACAGAAAAGCAAAATAGAGTCAGATGGGTTTAAAGAGTTCCAGTGTCAAAGGACTTATGAAAGGCAGAAGTTGAACTGAAGTCCGGGTCTAACTCAGTTTTTTTCTGCATAGATCTGCTGTTAGCTCACCCCACTGATGATTTGCTGCCTCAAGCCTACAGAAAGTTCTTAAAATGAGAAAACTATCATTAGAGATATGTTCAGGGAAAGCCACAGATCTGCCTCCTGAGGTAGAGAAGCTTTGTGGTTTTATGTTGGCCATGCTAATGCTATAATGTTGATCCGGTTCCATGAAAGTGCATCCCCAAAGCTTTATGTTTATTTTCAATATTTCATTTATAAAAATAAACTCAGTGCCTGGACAGCTGGGAATATAGGCAAACAATGAGATATCATACATTTCAATTTCAACATGAGCCAGAGGGACTCTATCAAATCAGGCAAAAGCCTGACTGGAGAGAAAGGATAAATTTTTATCAAGAGAATATATTAAAAACAGATGGAATTGGGAAAGAGGTACAAGCACAAATCACACGTATCGTACCTCTGCTGCCTCTAACTACATTGTGGAAACTCAGGCTACCACTTCCTAAAGCCAGTCTGAAGGTAAACGGCTGGAGAATGGGCAGACACCCTGGGGCAATGTGAAGTTTGTCAGCCACATTTCTCCCCAGTGCCCTCCACTGCAGCACTGGGCTTTGGGGAAGCAGAACCAAAGTTTCAGCATTTGTTTGTTAGCCTAATAGAAAACAGGAGATAAAGAACTAGCAAGGGAGAAACGGAACACCCTTTGGCTAATGTTTTTCACAGCTACTGTCGTTAGATTGAAGGAAGGCAAGAAACAGTATACATTTATGCATTCGGCACATAAACTGTGGAGATTTTTTAGAAAAGCATCTATAGTTGCTTCTTATAAAGATGCCCCAGGGGGAAAAATCTCTGAAAAGCGTATTAATATGAACAGCATAGCTATAAGTAAGACAATCACAAACAATCATTTCGATGAAAGAAACAGTAAATGATGCATTACATAAATGTTATTCAAATCCTTTGACCTTTTCCTTTAATGGTCCTCTACACTCCTTTCTACCTCTAAATTACTGGCAGAGTGTTTGTTCATTAAACTCTTTAATTTATGTCATATCAAATTGAAAAGAGCTTAGAGCATGCCTCCTATTTTCAATCTTTGCTTCTATGATGCATGGTGGGAAAAATCCAGAGCAGTGATAGCTTTTCTTCCTTCCTTTAAAACCCTTTCAGAGCTACCCCATGCAGTCCATGTTATGATTGAGAAGGAACAGTAAAGACCATGGTCCTATTAGATCATAAGTAAGAACACTGCACTTTTCCAAAGAGTACCAGCATCTCCCCGGCAGATGCTTTTGCCTTCATTCTTAAAATACTCCTGGGTCTAATAATGATGAGCAAAAAGCTTGCCACTGGGCTCAGAGCAGAGGGGTCAGCCTTGAACTTTGGTAAGCACCCCAAGAGATCTGCTTCACCAGAGATCAGAGGTTGGGCAGATCTTGTCTTTGCTTGGGAGCTTTATCTGGTCTCTTGTGCCTGAAACAGAAAAACACTGTTTCCACTTTGCAATCAACAATAGAAAACAAACTATTTCAAACACATAGTCGAAACACATATTCCCGGTAATATAGTCTACATATGAATATACATAAAACACGGGTTTAATGGAGCACAATAGAAACAGGCATATATAACCACATGGTAAAGCAGAAATATGATGCACATCTTCCACCGTGTTCATAAAAAGAAGGTATTGAAGAAACTAGGAGTGGCTTATGCGGGAATTCAGCATTATCTTCTCAATTTTACTATAAACTTAAAATTATGCTATAAAAGAGAACATGGCTTATAAATAAATGAACAAGATCTGCAGTCTGCAGATTGCCTGCTGCCTACACTTTCCCCAGTCCCTTAAGTGTTTTAGTCTGAGTCCAAAGCTGCTTAGCTAACTGAAATCCCAAGTTGATACCCACAGGTAGGAAAACCTGTTAGTTCTTGCGACTAATTGGAAACCTCAATCCCACAGTGCTTAGGGCTACCTTTAGGTAATTTTTTTTGAAAAGAAAAGAAAGAAACAACAAAAAACTGGTTGGGTCTTGTTTGAGGAACATAGTCTCTAAATATTTCTACTTTAAATCTTGTAGGAAGCATAGATTCCCTGAGGCCAACATTTAGAATGATTTTTCTACTATGCAGTTTGCAAGTAGGATGGATTTTATATGCAATTATAAGGAAAACACACATACCAACACATATATATGTGCATGAAAAGATAATAATTTTTAATAGTTTGCTATTAAAATTATTGCAAAAAAGAGAAAACAAAAGAAATTAAGCTAGCTTGTTTCCTAATTAAAAAAAATATAAGCTCCTAAAACCCAGGACTGATATTTAAAAGAACAATGGACAAAACAACAATGATAACAACAATACAGTTCATTCTTGTGTCTTTTTGTGTGTCCAGAAAATGAACAGAACAATGTTACAGAGCAGTATAAAATGGCTCCGGCTGTTTCTCTTGAGAAGTGAGATTAACTGGCTGAAAAAGAGGATTCAATCCAAGTCAGCTGACCAGTTGATAAGTAGTCACCTGTTCTTGGCTGTGGACTGGGTAAGTCAGATTTCATTTTACGAACGTACAGCAATACATTCTTCAGGAGTATCATGACCTCATATTAAAATATATACGTCTAAAAGAAATATGCCATGAGCGCAAGAACTCATAGCATATTAAATTTATAGGATGCACAGAGTTAATAAATCATTTTTATTAAAGCTGGATCTCCCCTTTTCTTTGACACAGCGATATATGCATGCAACCAAATATCCCAAGCCCAATATTTGAGTGCATGTAGATAAAAATAAAAATATTCATTTATCAATAAAAATTGTTTCCTAAGGCTTATTCATCTGGGGATTTGCTCAGTGTTGCTTCTATTCTTTTAAAAAGAATATTAGCAGAAAAGGTCTTTGCCAGGCAGAGGCACTTTCTTCATCCCCTTGTTTTGCCTTGCTCAGCTGAAAAACTGCTTCCATTCTGTCCTCTATTTACGGTGACGAGATCTCCTGATCCTGTGACCAAATGAAGGGCTAGAGAGGTTCTTATTTACCTTGTACATAGTCAGCCATTTTAAACACATTTGTATTCGTAGTGCTATTCTGGGTTATGTTGGCTGTGTACCACGCATCGTCTCTAATGCCTACTTGGAGATGTCATGCAGATGGATCCTGATGGAGCCCAGTTATCTGAGCATCCGCCTCACACACTGGATGCCTGCAGACCACAGTTTGCCTTGGTGCAATGAAATCACGCATTGCATAGGCTCTCTCTGTTGTCATTTTTCGGTAGATATGAGCAAAGTACTACAGTAGGAAACACAGAACTCGATGCAGTGACTCGTACATGGTAAACAGGAAAAATAAAACATAAACATGCTTTGGATAATTATGTATGGACTGAGGATGGACGGCCTCTTTCTCCTCCAACATCTCTTTGTGAATTCTCAGACAAGGTATTTGAATTCAGATTTTTTTGTTTGGCTGTGGTAATTTCACACATCCAAGCCATGCACTGATGGCATAATATAGTTTTCCAAGAATGTCTGCATGCATGTATTTACCTGAAATCACTCCTTAAAATACAAACATTCCCCACAAAGCGGCGGTGTGTGGCAAAGACTTTCCACCAAAGAAGCACAATGCAGTTTTGTCTGGTGTACAAAGAGTTGCTGTTTACCGTGTTATGGGATGTAGGCCATTATTTTCTTAGGAAAGATACTGGGGCTCAAAAAAATGTCTGCCTGCACCAATCTCGTGAATGCAATCATATGAAGTGCTATTTGGAGGAAGGAGCTTCCGCTATAACTGCTTTCAACCCCAGTCCTGCTACACGCCAGCTGTGCAGCTACAGCAGGATACACATCCACATCAGTGTTCTCTCCTGAAAAATGAAAATTATAAATGTCCATGCCTGGTAGAGCTGCTGGAAGCGCTAAACCAGTTTCTTTGAGCAAATTGCTCATCAGGACATCCGGGCATTGCACCTTTCTAAAGCCTGGAGAAGACAACTGCTTTGGACCTCAGAAAGTTGTGAACCGTTTCAGACCATGCACTTCTAGCGCTGGCTTCATGTTCTGAGTCCAGTCATTGAAAACAGCGAATGAGTTTCTTCTTGAACATGTGGGTCTGCAGTGTAGCAACTGCCTTCAAGGGAGTTCTGATCAGAGGGGAAAAAAAAATAAGAACAAACAAACAAACAAGAAAACACAATGAGGTCTTACAGAAAAGAGAACAAAACCGCTCAAGTTCCAAGTCAGGTACATATTTAAGTAGGAATCAAAATCTCATCATTCACTAGAAACTTTAATAACTGACAACAAAAGCAGATTATTATGGAACTGGGAGGGAACATGAGGAATGGCATGGCTTGTCTTCAGTTCTCCTCACCTCCAATAGCTCTTCTTTCTGCCATACATAGCACGGTTTCTTTTTATTAGCATTGCATCAATGCTAATTCCTGAGGTTTTCCGATCAATAGCCAAATGGAGCCATATGAATATGCTTTTCATCTTAGTTAAACCTCCGTGGACCCCAAGTTATTTCCCTTCTGATGCTCTTTTCATAAGGTCTTCTAGGTGTCATAGCAAACAAAATTAAGAGTAATACATGTTTATTCTTAAAATAAGCAAAACTAAGCTATAAAATTTTAGATGCGTTTGAGTCTACCTCAAAGAATGTGACATCAGCAGTTATATAATTTTATTGCTGATGTTAAGTCTGTGACAAACTCCCAGCCACAGTTTGCTCTGGATGTCGGAAAATGAACCTTATGAATTTTAATGCCTTTTACTTCTGACATTGATTTATGTTTTGTACAGCTGTACTTTTCTATACACTGATACAAATAAACAGCATCCTTAATAGAACATTGCAAGGATGTCTTGTACCAAAGTGTTTTTGTTTCTTAAACATCATCTGGAGGTTGTTTAAGTAATAATATTCAGCGTGTGCTCCCTAATCAAAACAATTTGAAGTGATATAGAGGTGTCTATAAATGTTTGTCTATTTGTTTTTACAGATCCGAGCTTTTGGTATGAAAACAGTGTTCAAATAAAGCTGCTAGAGGTGCTTTCAAACACTGCCAAGAACAAAGATGACATGATGATAATCTAATCGACTTAGAGCCAGCATCTGACAGTGAGTCATTGAGAAATGAGGTGTTTGTGTTCATTCAAGGGCAAAGTTTGGCCTCCAACATGGGGAAATAGAGGTCACTGAAGAGGAAATTTTATTTTAGACTGTTTATGATATTTACAGCACTACATGGCATGTTAATTAATTTGACTTCATCTGTACAACAGACAATTGGAAAACCTTTCTGAGGATGTTACAGAGTACTAGCACTGAATAAACTGCCTTTGTCTCCTCTCTCCTGCCCCCAGTGTAATGGCGATGTCAGCAGGAAGGCTTCTCATGAATCATCTTTTTGATGATGTTGCTTGTTATTTTCTTCATTAGTAGGCTGTCACTTCAGAAGGAAGGGGTGCTCTATGCCCTCAGGATCTTTTGAAACATTGCCTCATACTCTGTTTCTTACTGACTAAATAATGTATACAGAGCAAACCAGGTGCTGGGAAGTTTTCATGCATTTGGTAGGTGTGTGCCATTGTCACTGTTGATTGGCAGGACATGGGACCACCTAGGAGAGCACCCTCCAGTCTTCCCTGTGAGGAATATTCTTGATTAGGTTAGTAGATGTGGGCCCATCCACCCTGGTGACACCAAACCCTGGATTTGAGTCTTAAAACATAAAAAAGAACAAGTGAATTGACCATTAACACTTTCCATTTGCTTCTTGATTATGGACGCAGAGCGACCAGCTTCATCTAGATCCTGCCCCCTCTATTTCCTTGCCATGGAGAACTATATGTTATGCCATGAGCCAAAGCGATGTTTTCCTGCCTTTAACTGCTTCTGTCTGGACAGTTTACCACAGCAACTGAAGAGTAACTAGTAGAGAAAATGAAGCACCAAGAAATGAGACCATAGCTGTGAATAACCTGACCTTGCTTGTCTTAGGAAGCCTGGGGAAGAATGTGGAGGAGATTAGAAACTTGAGCTGTATGGACTGTTCAGATGGAAGCCTGTAAAAACAAAAGACCAGGAAAATTATGGAAAGTAGAAGCCTGGCTTCTGGGGCTTCAAAGAAGAGCAAGGGCATTATCAGGAACCGGGTCAAGTCATCTGTGTAAATACTTTGGCCAAGAGTCTGGTTTCATCCTGCCTGTGTCCTGGGAACTTCAATGAAGTTTAATTTAAATGCAATGAATTAAACAGGAGAGCAACTGGGTTGGTGATGAGAAAGTAGCTGTAATCCTTCAAAAGATCAGCACCACTAAAACAAACCTCCTGTGCTCCACTGGGGCAACAGGAAATGTATCCTGACAGTCACAACTCTGCCAAATGGAGGTTCTATCCTGTGAAGATCCAATTGCTTGCAAAGGGAGAGGGCCTAAACTGAAGGGTTCCCTATTCCTCCAGGACAACTTCCTGGAACACGTTTCCCTTGGATCAGCTCACAGAAGTGAACCACTGTGTTCCAAGAGACCAGGCCACACTTCAAGGTTTTAGCAGGATTCAGCATGGACCGTAGGATAAACAGAATTATGCTCCACAGTTTCAGAAAGCAGTAGAAGTCAGGCAATATTTGGCTGTGTCAGAGTTCCTGAGAGGCAGGCCCTTGTGTGAAGCAGTGAAGTTATTGCCTACACAGCAATGGAGGCCCAGAGATATTGGAGATGCCAGAACTCTGTGTCTTCTGCTGAGAAAGTGGACAGGAATGGCAGGATGGCAACCTATGAGAAAGGTTATGCTGCAGGATGTAGGTCTGAAGCAGTGAAGTTACATAAGCCCTTTGGAGCCCAGAAAATTTTATCACAAGTGCCAGATGCCAGACATGCTGTGCTTGTAGAATTTTCTGTTTTCCCTGTTTGGTTTTGGTTTTACTTTGGTTCATGAACCCATTCTCCCCTTTCAGAGTTGGACTGTTTATTCTGTGTAATTTTTATATTTGAATAATTCTAGCACCATGACAGGTCTTTTTGATTTTTCAGGTATTCCTGGTTAAAATTACCATGTGTTCTGGATTAGAGGGCTTTGGAATTTTAAGCAGTAATGAGAATCATTGAAAACTTTTGAAGTGGGACAGAAGGTATTTTTCATTTATAATAGCCATGAGGTTATGGGGACATGATGTGGAATATTACGACTTACAAATTGATGGGATTTTTGTATCCAATTGACAAGAGGTAGAGTTTTATTAATACTGATTTTCAACTGGATAAGATCTGGCATCATCTAAAAACCTCCAAGCATTATCTGTAAGTAATTATTTAAATTAGATGGTCCACTGGGTATCCATGTGAGGGGTTATAATAATTAGGTTAATTTAGGAACAATGGCTGTCACAGAGCAGAGTGGCATTATTTCCTAGCCCTGTGCCCATCCTCTCTAAGTAGAAGACATCAACTGAACAGAAGCATTAACAATTCTCTCCTTCCTGGCTCAGATGCAGCCTGGAAGATGTGGCCTCAATCTCTTGTCTCCAAGACTTTCCCCATACCCTCAAACTGTGAAGCAGAGCAAGCCTTTCCTTCTTTAAACTACTTTTCTCAGGATATTTTATCAGAGCAAGAGAAAAGGGACTAAGGCAGTTTGCATGACTTTTACTCCATAGAACGGGGGCAAAAGAAAGAGTTGAGCTATTTTCTGGATCAGCTTGCCTACTCTAAAGTCTCCTGTACCCAGATAGCAGGATAAAAGATATTTGAAATTTTGGCAGAGAATTCTCTCTCTTAATGAGGTTTCAGTGGTCTCCTGGATTCCACAATGTTTTGGGAAGACGCTTTGGTGTTGGCATCATTCACTGAGGTATATTTTGTAGTCATTACTGTGTATATGCACTGCAAATTCTTCAAGAGAAATGGAGATAGGTCACACGCAGCTGGAGTCTTTATGCAAAATTTCAAGGGTTATTATTTTTATCTGTGAAATAGCAAGTAATCTGTTCTTGAGGAGATGATTGCTGCTGTTTTGATAGTGAAGTGCTGAAGAACTTGACAGATTCTCAGCTAGACTATCCAGGATCCCAGGGAAAGACAAACTGTTCGATGTCACTTCACTACCCTTCCTGAGGAAACATGAGTGGCCCCCTCTAATTGTGAGCACCGCACAGTGATCCACTCAGCCGGTCAGGAAAGAGGGGAGATAGCTTTCCCTGTTCTGTCTTTACTCTTTCTTAAAAAGCTTAACTTATTTTTTAAACACCAAAGATGTTGTTAGTGTTACGGAATTGGAAAGAATTTTGTGATCATTTGAGTTGTGAAAATTCAAAGTAAAATTAAGATCCAAATATTTTGATCATTTCACTGTCCTATTTCCCATTTTAATAGCATTTTACAAAACTGAAATTCGCTTAAAAAATTCTAAACAAATTAATAAAACTGAATATAAAAAAGTTAATGCCACTATTAAAACATTTTTTGTCATTCAGAAGAGCAAGAGCAAGTCAGGTTTACACATGCTATTTAAAATAACACTGCTTTTGCAACGATAAATTCACACGCATCATTTAGAAAAGTGATATTTTGAGGCTGATGCGTCTAGTCTTAAGTTTGTAGTATTTGTATGTTGTGTGGCACATCAGAAGCCATGGTTTCTCTATTTGTTTGCATACCTACTAAATAACGAAACTAGATCGGGGTGAGGACGAGTGCTGCTGAATAACCTGCCTTCATTTTACAAAGTAAACACTCTATGTGCTGAAGCCATGGAGTCCGTTATCATTGTCTTCCTCCAACTTTATATGGACAGCTCACCTTCTCCAGGTCCCTTTACTCCTCTGATTTTCCTTCCTGTCCTGTGTGCACCCCAAGCAGGTTCAGTGCCATAATGTTTTAGATGCTCTTTAAGGATGCTGACGGAATCAGCAACACAATTAACAAGACACGAAGCGTGTAGTGCTTGGTGTCAGCATTCTCTCTCACACATTATAGATCTTTGCTTTGGATGAAAAACAATGAGGTCTTCCTGGGGTTCAGGACACAGTAATTTTACTTTCAATAGGACGCGATTTCTATAACATGCTGTTAGAATCGTTATTGTTTTTTCAAATCATTTTTATTCAGTACATCGACATCTAATTTATTCACTGCTAAAGAAAGTGATTTCTTCATTAATTTATTTTCTAGAACTGCTGATTTTTGTAGCTTAGGGTCCATAGTTTGCAGGTATGAGTGGTTTGCATTGACTTTTCACATTGCTTGTCTTTTGCCTTCCACTTGCTGGACAGTCAAAGGCACACAAAAGGACATACTGCTGTGTTTTGTTTAATAAGAAGAGATCATTTCACCCCCTAGTTTTCCATTTCAGGTGTTATCACCCTCTCTTGAATCAGTCTTTTTTCATCTCCTACCTTCAATCAGGTCACAGAAAAGGACAAGATCATCCAATGGGCCTTAGAATATGGTTATTATCCAAATGGGAACATTTATAATATCTAACTAGGAAAAATGAGGTAAACACAATGTAAGCACAGATCATTACTTCAATTTTATGTGGTGAGATGGGAATACTAAAGCTTTTAAGATCATAAGGGGAGCATAAGGACCACATCTACCTGAAGGGATGCCCTTTAAGACTGTTGGATTTAGTTTTGGTGACATTGTTTCTCCTTGGGTAAATTGTGCTGCCAAGAGAACACAGAGGCCATGCACAGTTCCCAAAGCTCACCCTCTTTCTAAATAACCTGGGCGACAAGGCCCTGCATGACCATGATGGCTCTTTATAAAGAAGAGGATGCTTTACTCGGCTCTTGAAGATTCCGGTACGAGCCAGTGAGAGGATAATCCCTCACCACCTCCTTTGCTAATCTGGTCTTCCGTTTGATTGGCATCTGCTGTGAGAATAGTTTTAAAACACACAGTACATGCCATGCATTTGTCTGCCTACCTGCTATTCTTTTCTCTTTCCCTCCGTAGGAGGCGCCCCTTCTTTCTTGATGCCCTGTCCTCGGAACCATTTGGCTATCCAGGGGGAACACATTCCTTAGTTAGCTGTCTGGGAGGTTATCTCTCAACTCTCAAATCCCAGGAGTAGGTTAACCATGTGAAACAAACAGGTCATTCACAAAATTGGGTGTTGTTACTGTTCGATAAGCTTATCTGAACTGACTGGCTGTTATATGGAGGGAGTCTTCCTTCCCCTTTAATAGTAAGGACAGCTTTCTCACAGAGTTTTCCTAGATGGCTTGGGTTGTCAATGCAAATCAGTATAAACAGTAAAGATTAATGTGGCCATAAACTCTGAATTCTGTGAATTGCCATTTCAATTCAATAAAAACTGGATTGGGATTTTATCTATAATACACATAAACAGATCATGGAAAAGAAGAGCTGGTCATTGACTCCCATGCTGAACCAAAGTTTAGCATGCTATCTCCCATACCCTAGGACACATTAGCTGATGATTTATTTTTGAGAACAGTACTTATAAAGAGATTTTAAAATTTGTTTCATAAGAGGTCTTCAAATATATGATGAGAGTTAACACATCTTCTTACAGTTTTCTTCCTGTGTTCATTAAGTCCTGTTCAGCTGTAATTTCCCGTGTCTCTGAGTCCTTCACAATCCTAGACTCTCACTGAATATTATCTACACTTGTTGATTTGATTTCAAAGCCTGAGACATACACTTCTTTTTGTCTAACTATTGCATTTTGACAATGTATTTTAACCCTTGTTATAAATTATGAAGTTATAAAAATCAATTACTTTTGAGTGAGTACATATGATAATTGTCTTTCTTTGTCTGGGTTACCTCAACTCAAAATGCTGTTTTCTAGCTCTATCCATTTTCCTGTAAAATTCAGGCTGTCCTTATTTCTTTCCGCTGTGTAATACTCCATTGTGTAAATTTACCACATTTTCCTAATCCATTCTTCGGTCGAGGGGCATTTAGGTTGTTTCCAGGTTCTGGCTATGACAAACAAAGCTGCTATGAATATAGTTGAGCACATGTCCTTGTGGCAYGATTGAGCATCCTTTGGATATATACCCAAAAGTGGTATTACTGGGTCTTGAGGAAGGTTGTTTCCTAATTTT
>LOEQ01002425.1:127371-150528 GCA_001685075.1 Bramus lutescens | reverse complement strand
TCAGCATAAACAATATCAAGCAAGAAACATATGCTAAATATTTTAATAGTTATCCTATCCTAAGAAGTCTACATCTTGTATTAGAAATGGTTTGGTTAAGTCATGAGAGGGAAGAAACTACAGCTATCTAGTCTTCAACCAAATCGAAGACCTGAAAAGTAAAATAATATTCTTTGAGTAAAGAGGAAGTGAAATAAAGCATTTTCCAAAATGTGCAATAAATGACAGAGACAAATGGCTACCTGGGCAATCAGCCAAAATCTCATTTGAAACATTGGAGTTACCAACGTTGGCTAAGGGCTAGAGTAACTTACAGACAATGCTCACAGGCAAGAAAAAATTTTGAAACTGTCTTCACCTGTCTTGGAAATATTTGGCAGGTTTTTTTTCTTATATCCTGCTTGTCCTGTCTGGACGCCATGCATTTTGTCTGTGGTTGGGGCATGGACAGTTCTTTGCCCAAATTCCAGTTTTGCCAAGAAGAAAAGAATCTCCAAGTGGAGTGTCTTTGATGCCCAACATTCTCTCAAGAATAATCTGTGCTGCCAGGAGAAATTATGTCTCATGTCAACAGAACCCTAGTTATTCAAATGTCATATTCTGTAGCTCATTGAAGTGGTCAAAGATTACCTATCTATGTGAAATACAATCTCGGTGTATCTAAAGAACCTGATTGGCTAAGCATGATAAATATGGATGACTATTGACCTATAGTTCTTAAAACTTATATAGCTTAAAGAGTAAGGCTTTATGTTATAATATTAAACAATCTTTGAACATCTGTGAAGCAAATGAGGACAATGACCTCAAAATGTAAACAATGTATAAGTATCTAGAAATTTATAGTGCAATATGATAAATATATCCTAAAATTGTATCAATATACAAAATATCTTAAGCAGAGGTAGAAGCATTCATGCATACTATCTGACAAAATAACTTTGCATAGGTGTACAAACATTGTGAACAGAAATAGAAGCATATTCAATATAACAAGAACAATTTGAATTTGTATTAATATACAAGAATTTACACCAATGTAATTGTCTATAAATAATAGCTCACAAGCCTTAACTCTATTATTCACTGTTATTATTATTAGTGTAAGAGCAACTAATCTACTTCTTACCCCATCCAGTTTCCCTTTTTTTTTTCAAAGAAGATCCCTGAGCCTACAGAATTTCTACCCTAACCCCTAACCCTAAACCAGTTATAATCAACCCCTAATTGATGTCCCTAACCCCTAGGACAAACTTTGTTGGGAGAGGGAATGTCATCTTCTAGAATAACTTCCAACTATCATGGGGTCAATGTTCTTTCTATGGGATTCTGTAAAACTAAAGTGATGGTCAAGTTTAAAAATTACTGATGGTATAATTGCATATGGTCTCTGAATTTGGTAGAGCTCTTCTGAAGTTCTTATTTGAAGTTTTGGGAAGAATGTAAGAAGGTGTACCATTTTAGCTAATGAAGTTTTAATTATTTTGAACAGCTGGTGCCAAAAACCAATCTTATAGTAGTACTATCAGCATCATGACAACATATCAATCAGATGTAATCATTGTTGTGGGATCCCATCTTCTTCCTGGAAACTTCAAAGATAATTGCAGGAAAATGCATTGTTCATTGTGCAAAACTAAAACAAATTATTGATGTAGATAGAAATTAAATGAAAATTATGTTAGAGACAAAAATAGTTACGGAAAGGAGTAAAATTTCTCCTAAATTCTTTCCTGTCCCATACCAGATGGCTCCTAGAGAGACAAGAACAGAACCCTGCCCCAACCCTTAAGAGGTTTTCTTACCACCTGTACGATTGTCACCTCTGTGGATGAGTGGTCATTTCTCTTTCTCAGGAGGTTTCAATTTTTCAAACTGAATCTTTATTAATTTTGATGGTATCCACAGCATTTCTTCTGCTGTGGAAACAAGAACAAAACCCTTTTCCCAATGTAGCACATCTCCTTGTTTCCATTCTGCAGTCAACACATCCTTGAAATAAAGTGGCTGATTTAATTCAGAAGTTTTTTTCTATTATCCAATGTCTCTCTGCTACTGTTGTTCCTTTCGCTTTAGCGTTAAGAAAATTCAAGATTAATAAAGCATTATTCAATCTATTTCTGGGGGTATTTTCTGTCCCTTTCTGTTTGTTTAGCATATCCCTTATTGTTCTATTTGATCTTGCTATAACTGCCTGATCATATTATAAGTCTGATAAACTTGTAATATGCTTTATGTTATAATAAGCAAAAAACTGTTTCATTTACATAGATGCATATGCTGGAACATTGTCTGTCTTTATTTGTGTAGGTATACCTATGATAGCAATAACTTCTAATAAATGCATGATTACTGAATCACCCTTTTCTGAGCTCAAAGCAATTGCCCACTGAATATCTGAATAAGTGTCAATGGTGTGATGTACACATTTTAAATGTCCATAATCTGCAAAGTCGAACATATCCATCTGCCAGATTTTATTCATTTGAGTACCCTTGGATTGTTCTCTGCAGGTAGCAGTATTTAGTTATAGAAAGAACAAGTAGGACATCTCTGTATAATCTCCTTAGCTTGTTGCTATGTAATAGAAAACTCTTTCTTTGAACCTTTGCTATTGGCATGAGTTTTTAGTGAAATTCTAAGGCTTTCAGCACATTTCCAATGAATAATTGATCAATTTCTGCATTACCTTGTACTAGAGGACCTGGTAGACCCATATGGACTCAGGTGTATGTTATGGAAGGTCCTTGTGTATATGTATTGCTTTTATTCATTAATGAATGAAGAACTGCTTTGAGCCTATGGTAGGGAAGAACAGAACTAGGTGGGGAAAGCTAGGCTGTATGCTGAGAAAAAGAAGGGCAGAGTCAGAGAGACATCATGTAGCCCCACTGGAGACGGACACCATGAACTTTACTCAGTAAGACACAGCCACATGGAGATACACAGATTACTAGAAATGGGTTAAATTAATATGTAAGAGTTAGCAATAATAAACTAGAGCTAATGGGCCAAGCAGTCATTTAATTAATAAAGTTTCTGTGTGATTATTTCAGGTGTAAGCTAGTCTGGCAGCTGGGAACCAAAAAGCTACCTCCAGCCAATAAATTGATGCCAATGTGGTGAACTAAATCCATGTAAAACCTGAGAGGGCTTCAAAAGAAATTCTAGACACTAAAAAACAATGTTTAGCAGCATTTTTTTCCAAATGGGCATTGCTTGAGGTGGCATGCTGCAGGTACTTTAGGAGAGGTTTTCCTGATTCAGTGGTAGCAGATATACAGTTTCAAAATGGCAGCTTCCTGGCCATGGACCATGCTGCTAGCATGAACTCTGACTCTTTCAGGAAACCGAGCATTTGGATGGGGTTCATGAGCAGCATGCTGCAGCTTCCTTGGTGGCAACATAGACTGGCTGTATGCCCTGGAAGTGGAGTGGTGTGCATGGCTCAGAGGCATAAGTCTGCCATTCTGGACAGGAAGGGGAAAGCAGAAAGTACCATATATACCCTAATAATAGTGCACCTTAAGTTTTAAGAAGCACTTAGCATTTTAAAAAGTGCTTCTGGACAGTAAAGAATTATAGATATGCAATAAAGACAAATCCAGATGGAAAAAAGCTCTAAAAGAGTCACACTGATGGATAAATATATGTAGGCTTGGGAGAGAGAAGAAAAAGTGTATAGAGAGTAATAAAAGGAAGTTAATGGTTTAAAAAAAGGTAAAGACTTTAAAGAGACAGAGCACAAATAGTCATAGATTAAAAAGAATAAAGAAAAATAGGTCACATAAAAATGGAAAATTCAAAGAGAGTCTGGATTATGTATATGTATATTATTTTGTTATATTTTAATTTTTGATTGTGAATGAGCTAAGTACAGAGAGGCATTTTATTGTATGGGCTGCTAAATTAAATCAGTATGTATATTATAAAGGTATCATGACTTCCAAATTTGGGTCTAAGGATATATTGCTTTGGAAAAGAAGTTCTTCTCTTGTTTCCACAGAGAATGAGAACCTGTGGATTGCTTCCAGACTGGTGTGATTTGATGGAACAAGACCCCTGAAGGTCACTGTAAACATCCCCCCAAAATTACTACACCCAACAATCAGGAGAAAGGAGGATGGAGAAAACTATGCCCATATTCTCAAATATTATCTATAAATGTTTGTTTATATTTAAAGGGGAATATTATATAGGTGTAAATAATTTGCATTGTATAGATCTTGGTTTATTGACACAAATTTAAGGTCTGTTTTCTTATATGTATATATATTTCTGATCTTGATTAGGTATTGTGTTTATGTAGCTCATTTAAAAATGTAATGTATAATTAAGAAATATACATTAATAGTTACCAATATATAATAGGCTTGTAGTCATATTAGTTAGATATTCTAGATTTATAGAAATATATTTCTGTTAGATCGGTATTCTTCAAATCTTTCAGAGACCTTCAGAATATGGCATTTAGAATGTTTTAATAATTTAGGACTTTTCATGACAGTGAGACACATCTGCTCCTGGCAGCACAAGCTACTTCAAGAGGAAGATGGACATTGAAAAGGCTCCTTATGGAGTTTGTTAGCCATTTGGGCAATAAACTGTTCTTGCCTGGACTGCTTGATGAACTGGACATGCAAGACCCACAGAGAAATGACTGCTGAACTTGCCTAAAGGTGAGATGACCCTTTGGGGTTCCTACTTTATGAAATAGTCTGATAGACATTCTGCAGGACACAGAAAAAATGTGACTGACAAATGACCAATATAAGCAAAACTGTCTTTGAAATTTTCTCCTTCATGGAAAAGTCTGCTGGATACTATGGGCCTGTGGTCTGAAGATTGGATGCCCCAATGGTACAGAAGAACTTTGGGTGACTTTCCAGACAGTGAGATGTCTCTGTCAATTCTAGTGTTTTGAAAGTTGCTTAAAGTGCACCTCCTATTTACTTAGGCAATATTATATCCTTCTGGAGTCTTGCATTGAGTTGAAGATAGTAATAATATAGTTTTCCTTATTTATGATAGGAGCTAAAGTAGATATAAATATTGTAACTATAATTCTTGTTTTATACATGTTTTGTTATATATATATATCTTTACTATGTTAAAGTTAAAGCCTTTTCTTCATTAAACAGAAAATGGGAAGTGGTGTGGGATGTCTTTCTGTCTATGTGTTGCTTTTATTGATTAATGAATGAAGAACTGCTTTGAGCCTATGGCAGGGAAGAATAGAACTAGGCAGGGAAAGCTAAGCTGTATACTGGGAGAAAGAAGGGCTGAATTGGAGAGACACCATGGAAACCCACTGGAGACAGATGCTGGAACTTTAGCCTGTAAGCCACAACCATGTGGTGATTCACAGATTACTAGAAATGTGTTAAATTAATATGTAAGAATTAGGCAATAAGAAGCTAGAGCTAGGGCTGGAGAGATTGCTCAGCGGTTAAGAGCACTGGCTGCTCTTCCGGAGTTCCTGAGTTCAATTCCCATCAACCACATGGTGGCTTACAGCCATCTGTAATGAGATATGGTGCCCTCTTCTGGCCTGCAGGCACACATGGAAGGAATGTTGTAAGTATAATAAATAAATAAATCTTTAAAAAAAAAAAAGAAGAAGAAGCTAGAGCTAATGGGCCAAGCAGTGATTTAATTAAATACAGTTACTGTGTGATTATTACAGCAGTCTGGGCAGTCACAAAATGAACAAGTGGCCAAACAACCTCCTTACAACAGATGTGTGTTATGTATATGGGAAAAAGCCTATGTCTGATTATATATTGAACTCGAATAAACAATGATATTAATTCTGTATTGTTTTGTATAAATTCAGTGATTTCAATATGCAAGATAATTCTTTCTGCATATTACAAATCAGTAATTATATTGAGAGGTTCTTTAAAATCCCTTAGTACCATGAAAATAGCATATAATTCTGCATTTTGGACAGAATTATAAAGCCATTGTTCCACCTTACTTAAATCTTCTGATCTATAACCTACCTTCCCTGAATTATATGCATCAGTATAGAATGTATGGGCTGCAGCTATTGGTGTGTCACATACAATATGGGGAAGGATCCAAGTAGTTCTCTTGATAAGGTTTACTGTATTGTTTTGAGGATAATTGTTATTAATCTCTCCTAAAAAGTTTATCATGCTGGGTGGTGGTGGCATATGCCTTTAATCCCAGCACTTGGGAGGCAGAGGCAGGCAGATCTTTGTGAGTTTGAGGCTAGTCTGGTGTAAAAAATCTAGTTCCAGAAAAGGATCCAAAGCTACAGAGAAACCCTGTCTTGGAAAACCAAAAGAATTAAAAAAATCATAAGTTCTTTACTAGGATTCATTATCCTTCCATATATTATTTTTTATTTCATCAATAATAATAGGCACTATTATCTCTGCTGGGCCTATTCCTGCTAGTTGATGAAGTCTCATTTTTTTATAATTAATTCAGGGACCTTTCCCATATAAATCTTTAAGTTTTTACTCAGTTTATGTAGTAAAAAAGATTCATTCTAAGATAATATCTTCCCTCTGCATTGAAAGTCTTGTATTGGAATTTCTAGAAGGCTACATGACTAGAATGCAATTAAGATTTGGATCCACCTGATCCAATGCGCCTTCTGTAATTTCTCTTTAACCAAAGTTAATTCTTTCTCAGCTTCTGCTGCATAACATGTGGGCCTGCTTTGTGGGGTTTCTATCCTGCCCAGTTCCCACAGCTGGTAAGTCCCAAAGAAATTCACAGAGAGTCTGAGTCAGTTATAAACTGATTGGCCCATTAGCTCAGGTTTCTTATTAACTATTGTGACTTATATTAACCCATTGTTCTCATCTATATTAGCCACATGGCTCAGTACCATTTTCAGCAGGGTAGGTCACATCTTCCTTCTTCTGTGTCTGAACAGGACTGCAGGAAGAGCTTCCTTCTTCCCAGAATACTCCTGTTCTCATTGCCCTGCCTCTTCTTTCTGTCTCATTGTCCCACCTGTGCATACTGCCTGGCTACCGGCCAATCAGCATTTATTTAAAACATAATTGACAGAACACAGAATTGTCCTGCACTACTGCTGTTAATTCCCTATATGAGTCTTTGTTACCATCTAAGGTTTTGTTTAAATGAATTATTAGATCAGATGTTATCCCAACAGCAGTTCATAAATTGGAAATGCCTCCTAGCAATCTTTGAAAGTAATTAAGAGTCTGCAATCAGTCTCTCCTACTACTTTGAAATTTTTGTGTTCTAATTTTCTGTAAATCTATTTTATAACCTAGGATAGTCTCCTCTTTGTATTTTTTCAGGAGAAATTTGTAATCTACATTTAGGCAAAACTTTATTTACTTATTCAAGCATTGTTTCTAATTTATCTACGTTTGAATAAGAGGGCAAAATGTCATCCATGTCATGGTAAATTATAGATTTAGAAAATTATTAATATGTTATTTCCAATGTCTGACTTACAAAATATTGGCACAGGGTGGGGCTATTGAGCATTGTTTTTGTGAGAGGATAGTCCATTGATATCTACTAGTAGGCTGAGATTTATTTTAAGTAGACACTGTGAAGGCAAATTTTTCTCTGTCCTTTTCTTGAAAGGATAGAGTAAAGAAACAGTCTTTTAAATCAATAACTATAAGAGGCAATTATTTAGCCAGTAGAAAAGGTGAAAGAATTCCAGATTGTAGAGAACCCATAGGTTGAATTACCTTGTTGACAGTTTTTAAATCTGCCACTTTTCATTTACCAGATTTCCTAACAAATACAGAGAATTCAAGGGCTGATTGATTCTTCAATATGGTGAACATCTTGTTGCTCCTGTACCAGGTGTTCTAAAGCCTGCAATTTCTCTTATGTTAAAGGGCATTGTTTAACATATATTGGTTTCTCAATTAACCATTTTAAAGGTTTGGCCATTGATAAATTGAAGGTTTGCTAATTGCTTTGTGTTCTTGTACAGACTGAATGGCTGGTGACTATTTTTTTTAAATAGAACCTTATAATATCCTTCCCAGAACCATGAGTTTCTGGGACGGCATGAGTGTTAATCTGGGTATTTCATTGCTACAACAGGTCATGACCCCATAAATTCACTGCAATCTTAGCCACATATGGTCTCAGCCTTTCTCTCTGTCCTTCTGACCCTATGCATTCAACCCATCTAGTGCTTTGCTTCACTTGAGATAGGGGTCCAATTCCTAGGAATTGGACATCTGCCTCTTGAAGAGGCAAATTCAGATGCCAAGATTCTGGAGTAATGTTAGTCACATTCACACCCATGTCTATTAATCCCTCAATTATGATGTTATTTCTATTTACTTTTAGATTTGGACTTTGAGAATTTACAGAAGTCTGCCAAAATATATATTTTCTGTTTCCTATTGGAATTTTTGATTCACCCTCCATGTTTATTCTATCATCCAGAACAGTATGGTGTTTTACAGCAGGCAGCAGATTGTGTAATTTTCCTGGTGAGATGGGTCCTCCACAGTGACACAGTGACTAGAAATGACAACACCGTGTTTGACCTGGATGCCTGTGAGAGGCCCCCTAATGATTTTCCCAATGGTATTGGGTTGCATTTTTTTGTGTGTATGTATATTCATATACATATATGTATAGTTTGTATAGTTGGATATATATTCAATTAATATCATCTTGAATAAGACTAAAGAGATCATTAGGAGAAGCATTTTTCACTTGGGCCTTAAAGAATTAATTCAATTTCTTTGGTGAAAGAAAGCAAAGGTATTCCTACCTGAATGCATGAAAAATAATTTGAAAAATATTCATTAAAGTGATTGCTAGATAATATTGTTAGAAAGACCCAGATCTGAGCAAACTCCCCCATGTACCATTCTCAGGTCTTATGTATTCTGATCCCGTCCCAGGAGTTAGTCTAAATGGATGTCATCAGAATGTTCCAGGGCCTTCCCAGCTCCAGGAGGCTCCAGGCATGAGGAAACTCCAGAAAATATCCAAGGAAGCTGAAGAAATATCTACTCACTTAGTCTTTTGGTTCTTTCCATAGAAAGTGGCCACAAGCTGGCATTATCTTCCAAAAAATACCACATTGCTCTTGACCACATGACCTTTGAATTGCTTTCTAGATTCTAAGGACCATTCTCCTTATGTTCCTTTGCATATGTGCAGAGCATCCATTATTTTACTCAGAGTCCCAAGATCCTGTGATGTCTCTTTACAGTTTTCCCATACCCTGCGAATACCACCATGTTGTGAGTGATCCTGCTCAGATACCACTTTGAGGAGGGAGTGAGAAAAGGCGATGTCAATGATGAAGACATCAGAAGTCACATGAGTATCAGAGCGTGCAGTAGACTCATTTGTTACAGAACTTGAGCCTGCCTATATACCCTCTACCAACCCATTGGCTCAGGCTGCGAACTCTGCTGCATTGTTTTGTCCTCCTTGGCATTTCTGGTCAGGTGTCTCTGCATCAGCAATCTCTGGGTGTAGCAGCAGGCCTTAGTTGGCTCAGGGAAGAAATGCCTGCCATGCATACTCATGCAGGCTGCTTTGGGCAGGGTGACTCTGGCTTGGATAGGCTGACTGACAGTTTCTCCAATTCATTTTTTTGAGAATTAATTCCTTCAAAGATTTCCACATTTGAATATATTTCCTATACCATTTTAGAACTTTATTGACAAAAGTATTGATAGAACCTTATTCATTGTCAATTTATTTTCTCACTAAGAAAATATTCATTAATAGTTTTGTTAAATGTTTTCTGATCTTCTGAATACTTTACTGTGGAATAAATACAAATAAGCTACAATTAAGATGCAGTATAAGAGATATTAAAGAATTTGAAAGTATTTAGAACTACATACAAAGACATCTAGAATGATCACAGTTGGGTGATATATATATATATATATANATATATATATAAAATGTAAACATTCTGTAGTGGGGAAAAAAAAGCACTGAGCATGATAGCTATAAAAATGCAGATTTTCAGTTTAAATGATTCTACATTTAAGCAAGGAGAAAAGACAGCAGACAATGCAACATTATGGTTTCAGATATACACAGAGTACCCAAATAATTATCTATAGAATCCTATGTTGAAGGCTGTCCTTGAAATCACAATCTCAACTGCACAGCCTCAACTTATTTGGTTATGGTCCTTCTTTTAGATGACTTTAGTCTCATGGGGTCAATTTTAGTTCTTAGTTGTTGGAAGGAATAGAGGACAATACGCAGTTGCCAAACAGAATCCAGTTACCTTGCTCTCTGATTTATTTATATTCTGTGTATCTAAAACAATAGTATTTTCATTTTCTAGCTTAGTATTTTAGTCTTTTATAAACTAGGTTTAGTCTTTTCATAAACTAGTTTTAGCCTGCCATTGGCTATTTTGAGGGGAATGATGGGTAATATGAAAGTCAAGAGAAATCAGAAATCAATATGTGACCATCTTACACACAGACAGAATGTGTTTTTCACTAGCACTGTATTATTTTAATAGGTTAAAGAGAGTCAGCTTTGCAGTAGCTCTGAAGGGTTTAGGCTAGGCTACAGGACGACAGTTTTATGAATGCCTATTCAAATACATGTACACAATGATGCTCAAGTCAGAGAAAGGCCTGCTTCTTCTCAGTGCCTCAGTGAGGAATCCCTCATTCAGAATCCTTACTTTACCTGCCAAGCATCTACATTTGGCCTGTACTTTCAAATCCATTCAAGAATCACTCCTTCCATGAGACATTTTTGTTTCCTTATTGTCCTGTTCACTCTGGCTGTTACTAGTCTTATCACATAACCATAATGTTTGATCTTCGTCTAACATTAAAAGACTTTTGTAATGTAATTATTTGCTCTCTCTCTCTCCCTCTCTCTTAGACAGGGTTTCCCTCTGTGTAGCCCTTGCTGTNCTCTCTCTCTCTCTCTCTCTCTGTGTGTGTGTGTGTGTGTGTGTGTGTGTGTCTATTGTGTTAGTCCTTATTCTATGTAGGGGTTAAGTACTCACTTTAAAACAGGGACCTTTTTTTTACTTACCATTTTTTTATTTACCCTTATCTTTAGCTCTCAGGAAAGAGTAGGTACTCAGAAAAGATTTATTAGTTCACAGATTATATTTTGTGTATGAAAAATGGTGAGGAATATGGAACCAACATTTACACATCTGTTATGTACTAGGCACACATGATGTGCTAGGATCAATGATGTTGCTGAATTATGCATGTTCCTTTTTTCTACCCTGGAGAGCTCTTATTAAGATTATTTCCTAATAGAAAAGACAAGACAAAAGAAGGAGTAGGGAATAATGACATAGTGAACTTCAAATCTCTCTATTGGATAGTTAAAAATAATAATACATTTGTTGTTCATTAATTTATATATTTTAATTTATTTTTTAGGATTTTACACATGAGTAGTGTATTTACATTTTTCCCCGTCTTCTTCTTCCCATCCTGTTCCTTTCACACGCACGCATGTGCACACACACACACATACACATACACACACTCACTCACACACACTCCAGCCTGCTGATTCCATTTAGCGTTGCTCTTATCTTTATGTGTTTAGTCTGAATTGGAAAATCAATGGGAGAGTTCATCCTGGAGAAAACTGATTCTCCTTCTCTCAGTACATTATGTGTATTCTAACCCATAACCACAAGGGCAAAGGGAGGAAATATTCTTATTTCCAGTTGGACAGAGACTTTTAGATGGGAAGTAATTGGAGCAGGATGTCATAACTTGTCGTTGTCATATCTAACCTCCAAACTTGGTACAGTTTGAGCCCAAAGCTCATGTGTTCCAGGATCTTTTTTTTTTTTGTACCCTGTCATCACACACAAGTCATAGTAGGATGATGTAGGAAGTCCTTCTTCTATGTGTTGCTTTTATTGGTTAATGAATAAAGAAACTGGCTTGGCCTTATAGGGTAGAGTAGAGCTAGGTGGGGAAAACTAAGCTGCATGCTGGGAGAAAGAAGGTAGAGTCAGAGAGAAGCCATGTAGCCCTGCTGGAGACAGATGCCGGAACTTTACCTGGTAAGCTATAGCCTCATGGCGATACACAGATTAATGGAGATGGGTTTATTTAAGATATGAGTTATCCAGAAATACGCTTAAGCTATTAGCCAAACAGTATTGCAAATAATATGGTTTCTCTGTGATTGTTTTGGGGCTGAGCCTCCGGGAACAAGCAAGCGTCCTTCCTACAACAGTGGGACACTGTGCTGCATCACTCAAATTCTTCCCCAGAGGCATGTCCTCTCAGGAGTTGGGGACTGTGGTCATTGGAACAAATCTTAGCTGAAGAAAGCATTCTCACTAAATGTCCTTTTCAGAACAGTCACATTTACAGATTGCTTCAGGCTTCAGGTGATAACACAAATAACAAGTCCCTGACAATATTGCTAAGGCTGGGACTATGCTACAAGTCAACATTTCCCACTACTTACCCCTGCTTTCTTCACATTACCCCTACCTCACCCATGATTAGCGCTCAATCTCCCCTTCATAAATGACTTCTCTACATCAGAGTTTGCTGCTAAAGGAGCAGATTTGAACCTATGCCATGTCATAATTCCAGGGATTGACAGAAAACAAGTTCCGAGTTATTACTCATGCAATTACTATCATTCCTTTAAAGACAATTGACAATTCCCATTAATAGTGAGGCTTGACACAAAAGACTGTGAATTCTGCCTTTTGTTACTCCTGATTTTCAATTCCCAATAAAATAAATTCTTAATCTGGCCTGGCAGTGGTAGCATAGACCTCTAATCCCAGCATTCTGGAAGAAAAGGCAGGCAGATCTCTGTGAGTTTGAGACCAGCCTGGGCTACAGAGTGAGTACCAGAATAGGCTCCAAAGCTACACATGTCTCGGAAAAAAAAAGTCTTAATCTGAACAGCATGGAATAGTCTTTGTTGACATCATTAAAGCAATGCCCTTCAACTGATCTTCAATTGATATAAACAATATAACAAATACCCACTCTTGCCAGTCACAGAGGGCAGAGCAGAAGTTATTTCTACTTCATTAAGTATAATTTACTGAAAATTAAACTTACAATTGTGGAACAACTTTCATTTTACTTAGTTATGTTGTATCAATGTGTGAATAAGCACATGCACATACCCGCAGTAGAGGCCCGTGGAAGACACTGTCAGTCATTGTCCACCTTAGTTTTGAGGCAGGATCTCTCCATGATTTAGCTAGGCTGGACAGCCAATGAGCTTCAGGGATCTGCCTGAACCCCATCACCACATGCTGCGAAAATTAAAGTCAAGCTGTCATACCTGACTTTCATATCGGTGCTGGGTATCTGAACTCAATCTCTGAGCACGGTAAGCCCTTTTCTGATGGAAAGGGCATGAGTTTGAGACAGGGTTTCTCTGTGTAGTTTTAAAACCTGTCCTGGAACTCCCTTTATAGGTCAGGCTCACTTCAAACTCACTGAGATTCATTAGTCTCTGCCTCCCGAGTGCTGGGATTAAGGATGTGCACCACTACCACCCGGTGACTCTCACCTTATTAGCACATGCATTCCTTCATTGGCACTAGAGCCTACTTCTTTGGGATTCCAGTGTCTACTGAAGCCCAGCTGAGATATCTAGCCTAACGGATATCTCATGGACTGAGCAACTACTGGACTCTTGGACTTTCTATTCATAATCAGTCACTGTTGGGCTAGTTTTGGCATAGTCTATAAGTATTTCCAATAAATACCAATCTATCTCTCTATATATCTATAAACAGACATAGATATGGATTCAGGTAAAGTTCAATCTAACTCCCTATCTATCTATCTATCTATCTATCTATCTATCTATCTATCTATCTATCTAGATGCATTAGAACCCTGACTAACACAGATGGTATTGCATACAGAAGAGAAATCAAGACTCACAGGCAAAATAGAATGTTTAATGTAGAACACAGATGTGATTGTAACCCGACTCTATTTAACAGGCCCATGAGTGTATTTTATGCTCCATTGGAGACTATTGAAATTCAAACTCAGACAATATTTGTGTGCATAGTTTCTCTCAAAATAGAAGAATGATTCCATTCCAAAAAATTGAGACTCCTCAGCTATTTATTGTGAATTCAACATTTTTTTAAATTCATATTTTTCATGCCTTTTAATTGTCAAAGCCTGACCAGCTTCATCCCAGAGATGCTGGCTTGGTTCAACAAAGTAAATATGTCAATGTAATCCAATATATAAACAAAATGAAAGAAAAAAACCTACATGATCATCTCATTTGATGCTGAAAATGTCATCAACAAAATCTAAAACCCATTCATGATAAAAGTTTTGGAGAGATCAGGGATACAAAGAACATATCTTAACATAATAAAATCAAGTTATAGTAGGCCAACAATCAATATCAAATTAAATAGAGAAACTCAAAATGATTCAATTAAAATTAAGAATAAGAGAAGGCTGTCTACCCTCTCCATATATATTCAATATAGTGCTTGAAGTTCTAGCTAGAGCAATAAGACAACAAAAAAAGATCAAGGGGAAACAAATTGGAAAGGAAGAAGTCAAACTATCACTATTCATAGATAATGATAGTATACATAAGTGACCCCCAAAACTCTATGTGAGGACTCTTACAGCTGAAAATACCTTCATAATTGTGGCAGGGAATGAGATTTGCTAAAAAAAAATTATTAGCTCTCCTACATACAAAGGATAAACAGGCTGAGAAAGAAATCAGAGAAACATCACCTTCTACAATAGCCACAAATATAAAATGTCTTGGGACAACTCTAACCAAACATGTGAAATACCTATATGGCAAGAACTCTAAGTCTCTAATGAAAGAAATTGAAGATACCAGAAAATGGAAAGGTCTCCCATGCTCTTGGATAGGCATTGTCATAAAAATGACAACTTACTAAAAACAACATACAGATTCAATGCAATTCCCTTTAAAATCACAACATAATTCTTCACAGACTTTGAAAGAACAATACTCAACTTCACATGGGAAAACAAAATCTCAGAATAGCTAAAATATTCCTTTATAATAAAAGAATTTCTGGAGGCATCACCATCACTGACTTCAAACTATGATAGAGCTAAAGTAATAAAAACAGCTTGGTGTTAGCATAAAATTAGTCAGGTGGACCAATGTAATTGAATTGAAGACCCTGACATTATTCCACACACTATGTACACCTAATTTTTTGAGAAAGAAGCTAAAATGGTACAATGGTAAATGGAAATAATCTTTAACAATTGGTTCTGGCATAACTGGATGTAAACATGCAGAAAATTACAAATAGGTACATATCTTTCACCATGCACAAAATTCAAGTCTAAGTGGATCAAGAACCTCAATGTAAATCCAGTTGCATTGAACCTGATAGAAGAGAAAGTGTAAAGTAGCCTGAATGCATTGGCACAGGAAACCACTTCCTAAATATAACACCAATAGCACAAACACTGAGAGCAACAATCGATAAATGGGACCTCCTGAAACTGAAAAGCTTCTGTAATGCAAAGGAGACAGTAAATAAGACAAAATCATAGCCTAAAGAATGGGAAAAGATCTTTACCAACCCCACATCTGAAAGAGGACTAATCTCCAAAATATATAAAGACTTCAAGAAGCTAGATAACAAAATAATTCAATTAAAAATGGTGTACAGAGCTAAACAGAGAACTCTCATCTGAAAAATCTCAGTTTTGGCCAAAAGATATTTAAAGAATTGCTTTACATCCTTAATCATCAGGGAAATGCAAATCAAAACTCTTCTGAGATACTATCTTACACCTGTCAGAATAGCTAAGATCAAAAATACTTAGGACAGCTTACCTTGGAAAGGATGTGGAATAAAGGGAGCACTCCTCCACTGCTGGTGGAAGAAAAAACTTGTACAACCTCTTTGGAAATCATTATGGCAATTTCTCAGAAAATTGTAATTCAGTCTACTTTAAGACCCATAGATACCACTCTTGGGCCTATAACCAAAGGATACTCAATCATACCACAAGGACATTTGCTCAACTATGTTTAAAGCAGCATTATCCATAATAGCCAAAACCTGGAAACAGCATAGATATCCCTCGACTGAAGAATAGATAAAGAAAGTGTGGCACATTTACACGATACAATCTTACTCAGCCATAAAAACAATGACATCATGAAATTTGCAGTCAAATGGATAAAATTTGAAAAAACAATTCTTAGTGAGGTAACCCAGACTCAGAAAGACAAACATGGTATGTGCTCTCTCATAAGTGGATATTATACATAAAGCAAAGGATAGCCAGTCTACAGTTCACACCTACAGAGAAGCTAGGTATCAACAAGGACCGTAAGAGGGAATCATGGATCTCCCTGTAAAGTGGAATTAGACAAGATCTCCTGGGAAAACTGGGATAGAGGGGGTTGGCAGTAAAGAGAAGAAGCGGGATAAGAACATGAGGGTACAGAATGGTCAAAGGTGGTGGGGTGTTAAGTAGAATTATAAAAAATACCTTGATAGAGAGAGCCACTATGGGGTTAGGGAGAAACTTGGTGCTAGGGAAATTCCCAAGATCCAGAAGGATAACCCCAGCGAAGACCCCTAACTATAGTGGAGAGGGTACCTGAACTGGCTTTCCCCTGTAATAAGACTGGTAAACACCCTAACTATCATCCTAGAGTCTTCATCCAATAACTGATGGAGCCAGATGCAGAGATCCAGAACAAAGGGCCAGGTTGAGCTTCAGGAATCCAGTCGAAGAGAGGGAGGAGGCATATGAGCAAAGGAGGTCAAGATCATGATCGAACTTTGTGGACACTCATGAACTCTAGACCGACAGCTGTGTAGTTTCTACAGGACTGAACCAGGCCTTTCGTATGTGGCAGACAATGACGAAGCTTGAACTCTCTTAGGGTTCTCTGGCAGTAGGACCAGGATCTTTCTTTGGTTCATCAGCTAGCTTGTTGGTGCCCAATCCTTACGGTGGGATGCCATGCTCAGCCATAATGAAGTGGGGAGGAGATTAATGTGCCAGACTTTGTTGATTCCCCATTGGAGCTCTTTCCCTTAGGGAGGAGTGGATGGGAGGTGAGCTATGGGGGAGATGTGAGAAGGGGTCGGAAGGATAACTGTGGTTGGAATGTAAAATGAAATTCAAAAATAAATTAATTAAAAAAGAAAACTTTTTTGGATCTCAATCCTGCCATGCATGTGTAGATGCAGTTACTCTTATCCCAGGTTAGAATCACAATAAAAATGGAGAAGCTGATATGCAGTTCCTGGTAACCACACAGATGACCTCCTACTAATGTACTTTAGCGGTGATAGTTAAGCCACCAGGATTCAGAAACAAGGACAAAGCACAAATGTGCAGTGAGAAATTGCTTTCTAACTCTGTCAGAAAACAATGAACCCTTGGCTCAGACACAGATTTATCTCGGGAAAAGGTGGTAAAGGAAAGTTCCTGATATCATTAAGAAGTCACAAACAATCTTGCACCTATAGGAACTCAAATTCTGGACAAACAATTAAAATATAGTGAAGACAGATGCACAAGTGGTTAGGAGAGCCAAGGTAAGTGACTGTGTTTCTGTAATTCTCCCCTTGTGCTTCTATCTCCATGTAGTTATACGCAGAAGAAAAACCACTTTATATCTCTCTGCTTTTCTCCACTTAACCCAGAAGCATCTGATATCTCCTAGCTAGTAAATTGATGAGCCTGAACCTGGTCCTGAGAATTTAGGTTTCATTTGACAGACTTTTGGGGGTTTTCTTTTTTCATTCTCTTCTTCTAGAAGTGCTGTAGTAAGAGCTCACACAGTACCACCATGCCTTGATACTGTATCCCAGATTCCGACGTAACTTCAGAGTCCCATTCCTTGCAGCATAATTGCACATCAGACGCAGTATCTGTAAGGGACAGAAGCAGAGAGGCCCATTGTGTGTGATTATGTGCCATATAACATGGAACAAAGGAGCCTGTCTAGGCTGGCTATTGTATGTGGCTCACAAAGTTCTGGAACTATCTACAGGTTGTTCAGGAACCACAAAAGTGGCAACACCAGCTCTGAGAAGCAGACTGGGGTGACAAGCATTCATAGTGAGTGCTATTATCTCAAGATAATGCTAAGCTGATGACATATTTGGTCATGGCCTAGACTTTTATTTCCCATGGATATATGAGTTTCAAATACCACAATCTATCACAGAATCTCAAGGGGACTGCACATGTTATAATGTATTAAATTCTTGTAAACTGCCACTTGAGGACAGGAAATCTAATTTAGGGAAAATATTCCAGCATAATAAGGAGGTTAAACTGAGGTGGGAACATTAGGGACACACTGGCTTCCTGGCTGACTATTTTCTTAATCAAAGAACATGTCAGTGGGAAGGCCACCAAAAATGATATGAGATTCAGAGCTGTCAGTTATTAGTTGCACACCACAGGTAAATGAACATTTGGTGATGGACTTCTGGTACTTGGAGCCTGACAGTTTAAATAAATGCTGCTTGGGCACTACAGATGAGCAGAGATCAGATTCTTTGTCATCGGCAAGTGAATATCACTACTCCGCTGTCACTAGGTGGGTAAGACTCTGTGTTAACTCTTTCAGTCACCAAGAGCCTCTTCTCAAAAGTATATTTTCCGTAGAAAGTGACCAGTTATTGGACAGCAGGCAGAATGAGCCAATGATTGAGAAACAGATTTAAGTACATCCTACAGTCTCGTCTCCTTGCTTCTCTTGTTTCTCTTCCTCTGCTTCCTCTTCCTTTACCTTTCTTTTTCCCTCTCTCTCTCATTTCATCTCTCAGCACTTCTTTTTTACTAAGGAACTACATTGTGAAAGTATAAATATGTATATTTTCACCTTGTTTTTGCAGTGTTTCTCTCAGAAGGTATGTGCTGTCTTCATTTTTTTTATTTGTGTATAATTTGAAGTCTATTAACTGCGAAAGACTATCAAATTTCACAAACTATTCTTTATATAAAAATTGCTCAGGTCAAATGCAAATGTGGCTGTTAGCTTTGAAATCACTCTGAAAACATAAAAATGAAAAAATTACCATTTTTATTTTTAATATAAATGAGTGACATCCCTTGCTAGTGCCGCTTTCAAAGCCCTGTAGCATACACTATCAGATTATGCCACAAAGAGGCAAGAACACTCATGTTAAGGTCTAGTTCACTGAATTCTATCAGTCATCAGTTATGAAAGAACAATTTCCCACAAGGGCCTGTTTAGAAAATGAACCTATTTTGACTCAGAAGCTTTAGCTTAGAGGAAGTTACCATCAAGGCCACTAATGATAAGATTTAATAGACACTTGAAAACATTTACTTAGATAAAAGACTCTGTAATTGTTTTTAAAGAGTTCAAGTGGATTCATGCCTGGTGGTCTTTCCTTTCCTTCATTTTTGAAGTGATTCTCTCTGAGACAAGAAAGCGTAGACTCTGTAGACAGCACTGTCACCATCTTACTGGGAGCAAGGGGGATGTTTGAAGGTGCACCTAGCTGAGAGCTCCATGGGTAAAATAGTGAAGACAAAAAAATGTTCAGATCTCTTCTAATTTAAAATTTCAGGTGTGTTACCACCCACATTCTCCACCTCAGCTCCAAGTTCTAGAAGATTTACCAAAGCTCAGGCAGCTAGTGATAACATTGTTGGAGTTTCCTGGGTTGCTGCTATTCCCAGAGTCCCCAAGGATGCATCTAACTGTAGCAGCAACAGAAATGTTCTTAACACGCAGTGTTGGTTTGATTCTCAGCAAGGAGAACAGTGGGAGCTCACCCTAGGGAGAAGTTCGAAGAATATTCTTTGGCCTGATAAATTTTAAGAAACGTTAGGTATGCCTGTGTGTTTCAGAAATAAATAGCAGATTTTAAAAGGGTATAATGAGTTCCCCTGAAATTAACCAAACTGACTTGATTGTGTTAGGGTAGCTGTGACAGAGTGTATTTAAGTTACGTGTCAAGAAGAACACAAACATTCATACACACACACACATTTACAATTACACATATTTAAACTCTTATGTGCTGAGGGAATGTGATAATATAACAGACTCAATAATACATTGAAGAATTATTTATGAACCTGTTTCTTAGGATGAAAGATGCACATAGCATGCATTGGTACCCCTTAAATATCATATAAATTATTTTATCTGATGCCCAGTGGGAAATAGTAGTCTGTTGCTTTATTGGAAAACAACTAATGACTTGGAGAGGGGATTTAACACTAACATTCTGTGGGTGACCAATATCACTTTTAAAGGTAATTTTCACGTTGGAACCTAAATTCTGCTCAATAGCCCCTCACTATGCTCCATCATGCATGCTGAACTATGCTGTTCAGAAATATGTTCTTCAAGAAGATTTAGGTGGATGGTATTGCAAAATACTTAGTTCAGAGTTCCATTGGACATAACTCCTGTTCCTATTTATGTTCTGTTGAATGACTAAATAGCAAATCCAAGATATGAGCACAATCTTTGTAAACTTCTTCTAGATGATTATCTACAGACTTCAGTTACTTCATATTATTATTTCTCTCTGCCTCCCTCCTCCCACACTGAAAGCATAAACATTCATGTCATATGCTAACTGATTCTTTCTCTAAATGTGCATAGACAATATGTTAAAAATAATTTTAAAAGCTCAAAGTAAAATATACTCATGAGACTGACTGGAGAAATAGAAGCATTCTAATCTCTTCAAATTAAACTTTCATGTGTCATGACTCTTGCACAGAGAGTTTTGAACAAAGGAATCAATTTCAAGTGAACTCCATTAGTCATTCTGGCTGGCATTATAGACTAAAATAAGTTGAAATAGGCAGAAGCAAGTCCTGTGAATCATAAGCGATTTCTTAATCTAAAAATTTCTGATACCCATCCCTTTGTGGCAGTGATCTGCGATCCCCACTGCATGACTTTCTGAAATCATTATAAATATTTATTAGAATGATGAACTCCATTTCTCAAACCATATTTCAATAGACATCACACCATTAACCATAACTACACACAAAGTCCTACAAAAGGTGTATATATTTTATGCTATTTTACAGTAAACAATTGGAGAAAACATCAGAGTGTCTTGGTTTAAGAAAATGACCTTAATAGGTGTTCAGTCTGGATACTCAATGTTTGTCAGTACTTATTTCTGAACACATTCAGTCTCCATAGTGTTTCTTACTCCAAGTCTGTGCTTACACTAATAAGGATTCATTTCTTTCTGTTGAGGCCATAGTTGCACACTTTTGACAGTCATTTCCAGTCACCGAAAGTTAAACTTACGTATTATTGTTAATACAATAAAATTAAGTATATATTGATTATTTTACTAAAGAGTTTTATTTGTTCTAAATAAACTAAACCTGAGTCCATCCTTTCTATCGGAGGCATGCCTGATTGTATGGTCTTCTGTGTTTCCTCCTCCAGTGAAGTATTCATGCTGCTGCTGTTGATGTACTCTTGGCCATACAGTAGGGTTGGAAAAACAGTATATTCTACCCTATTAGCCAGAAAAGAACATTCCCTACTGAGCGGGAACTGTACAACTGTGTTAAATATCTTTCTGGCTCTCCAGTCTGGAAGAACACAATTCGCTCACCTCATAGATAGCTTGTATGGGTTGTTATAGCATTTCCAACAGAACATACCAGAGCACACCAGGAAAACAAGCTATTACTTAAGACAGTCTAGAAGGAGGGATTGACTATATTGTTTGCCCAAGCAAAATTCTCTGGCCTTCTTTTTTCTTATATTGTTGCATAATATTATATATAAAACCAGATAGCAGGCTGACTGTTAGACACAAATATCATTATCTGTAGTAAAGAAAATATGATTGCCAGGGTGGTGGTGGCCCATGCCTTTCATCCCAGCACTTGGAGGCAGAGGCAGACGGATATCTGCGGAGTCTACAAGAGCTAGTTCTAGGACAGGCTCCAAAGCTATAGAAAAACCCTGTCTCAAAAAAAGGAGGGGGAAGGAAAAAAGAAAAAAAAGATAGAAAAGAGAGTGATAATTAAGAAAGAGAAAGAGGCATAAGGATGCGGAACATTTATTTCCATCATTATCCACTTCTACCAGGATAGCATTGGCATATACATTCTCTACTAAGAACGTAAAATCTCTAAGAAATACATTTCCAATATTACCCATTTCTGTAGTAGTTAGATCTTAGAAATATTTCTTCATGGATTTCACACAAGCATTCACTTTTAACTATTGCTAAGAAAAATTACATTAAGGATGTTCAAAAAGTTGGACTTCTCACTGTTTCTGGCTGCTTTTCTGCCTTGAACACAAAACCCATCTTCTACATCTGAATTTTCACTATACTTTGTGCTGGTGTGGCTGATGGGACTTTCTTACATTAAAATAACAGGGTAGAAGAAACTGGAAGCAAAGTCATTGACGATTCTCTTGAGGAGAAAAGAGTGGACGTTCCAAACCAAACACAAAAGCAAGTCATGGAGCACTGACCACACAGGAAGGTGCCATATAGTCCATGATGACTTCCCTCTATCATCTTGAGTAATAAAGATGAGAAAGGAGTTTTGGTATAATCTTGGCATGATAGCAAAGCTACTTTTCACTTTTTGAAATCAAAACAATTTCTGTATAATATTCTTTTTTTTAACCAAACTCTGTTTTTCTATGGTCTACATATTGTCAAAATCACATTTTTTTATCAGCGCTGTGTTGAAACTACCAAAACATGTTACAGAAAACAGAACACACAGTATGAATTTTCTAGTTCCTCTAATGTCTTCCTAGAGCAAGGTGGGTAGATGCTGTGTAGTGGTAGTTACTAATCTCCCCGGTGCTTATTAAAGATCTCTCAAAGGTGAAAAAGTGTAAAACAAATCAGAGAGCATCCATTCAGGAGCATCTGCAGAAGAAAGTTGCTGCAAATGATACCCGGCCCATTTTCAGCCTTTTAAGGACCAAAGTCTGAGAAGACCGTTCAGCCAGACTTCAGTATTAACTGTCAGCAGTCCCGCTCGCTACTCCTAAGAGCCAGAGCCAAACTTCAATTAAAAACCTAACCTGTGGGGGTGAGAGAGTTGGGTGATAAATGTTCTCTCATTTCTAGTAACAATTGGAATTTTTTTTATTCTCTCCCTCAAAGAAAGAGAAAATGGAGCAAATCTCCAAGGCTGAGCTTCT